>WYDF02315804.1:2151-14715 GCA_009867245.2 Adranes taylori
CGCATTTTTAGTTTGACTGCACTAAAGCTTCCACAGAGGCCACATAGACGAATTTTTGGTTGCTCCGAGCTGAAACTATGTTAGTTTAAATTATGAAAATATAATTATGAATTAAAATAAATAAAATCAGAATTAATTCCAAATTTTAATATGAATAAATTAAATTGTTAATAAGTTAGTTAGAATACTTGATAATAATTAACGAATTTTACGATAATAATTAATAAAATTTGATAATAATTAATGAAATAAAGTATGAATTTTACGACTAAAGGAAACTAAATTGTTAGGCAACGATTTTAATTATTGAGAAAAATTAAAATAAATCTAACTGAATAGGTAAGGTCACTGTGCGTGAATAGAAATATAACTATAAATTAAATTTGTGATGGATCAACATAAATTGTACGTAAAACTACTTGATAGTTATTTGAGAAGTATTTCAATATTTATAACCCCGATTTTAATTAATTTATTGGTACTTAATATTTCAATTGACTATTTTCGTGCCGCGTTATTTATTTGGATGAACGAATACTTATTTTAATCGCATTTTTAGTTTGACTGCACTAAAGCTTCCACAGAGGCCACATAGACGAATTTTTGGTTGCTCCGAGCTGAAACTGTATTAGTTTAAATTATGAAAATATAATTATGAATTAAAATAAATAAAATCTGAATTAATTCCAAATTTTAATATGAATAAATTAAATTGTTAATAAGTTAGTTACAGTATTTGATAATAATTAATGAATTTTACGATAATTAATAAAATTTGATAATAATTAATGAAATAAAGTATGAATTTTACGACTAAAGGAAATTAAATTGTTAGGCAACGATTTTAATTATCGAGAAAAATTAAAATAAATCTAACTAAATAAGTAAGGTCACTGTCTGTGAATGGAAATATAATTATAAATTTAATTTGTAATGGATCAACATAAATTGTAAGTAAAACTACTTGATAATTATTTGAGAAGTATTTCAATATTTATTACCCCGATTTTAATTAATTTAGTGGTACTTAATATTTCACCATGTATAACAGTTTATTGAATATTTTCGTGCGGCGTTATTTATTTGGATGAAGGAATATTTATTTTAATCGCATTTTTAGTTCAATTGCACGTATGTATTTCGTAAATCATTATCAATACAAGTTAATACTTTTATTTTATTTAGTCGGCCTGGATCTTCGGCAAGTTGTATTAATCTTTGGTATGATGATCGTCCAATGTTGAGATCATCAGTTACAGTTCTAGTTACATAAAAATGCGAAAAATAACCAACGAGTATGTCAAGAATATGCTGAGAATATAGAATATTTATAGAATATGCTTTGAATATTTTCGGCATCTTTGTGCTACTTGGAGAGTTACGCTCCCCAAGTAACACATCAAGTAGCCCCAAGTAGTTCAAATCACGGTTTCCACTCCCCTCCACCTCTTATATGACAAAAGAAAAAAATATTATTCTAGTCAAAAATTTACAAGAAATATACAAAAATTTTAAAAAAATTTACTTTTCATACTTTTATAACATTTTAGCGTGGTAAATTTTGTATAAAGTAAGCATTTGACTTATTGGTACTTACTTACTCCATCTAGTGGCCGTGCTATGATTATCTAAATAGGATTTTCTCTTGGCCACTTGAAATTTGTTTTCTAAAACCGTACTATAATCGGTTCTTGAGATATGATCGAGAACCATTCTTAATGGGACAACTGGTACGTACTACGTATATATTATATGATATATGAAAGATATAAAGTAGATTGCTTTAAAATGTACCATAATTATCAATACAAATCTTCACAATGCATATAGTTTGATTTTATTGGGTAAGATTACAATTTGCAGTGTACCTTTCAGGGGAGGGTGCCAAATTTGAAAAAAAATTCTAATTGTCCAAAAACAATTAGTTCAATTTGTTCCATAGTTCCTTAAACAATTTTGATACAAGTGGCATATTAATAAAAAAAATGAGTTCCTTGCACGATACGAATTTCTACAATTACCATAGAATTAATTTACATTTTCTTTTAAGTTTATGCGAAAAGAAAGGAAAAAAACCTTATAAAATACTCGTGATGTGCGATTATTCCATAAAAGCCATAGACCAGTAGCAATTAAAGTCGGTGCTGGTATCATATTCCACTTATATCCAATCATCATAATAAGCATTAGATTTTATGTAAATCAAAGTGCATATTTAATTTAATAATAATAATAATAATCTCGGCGTATAGCATGGAAAAAGCATTTTTTTCGAATTATGTCTAATGACCATTGCATTTCAAATAACTACTTTATTCTCCGAGATACGCCTACGATAAATACATTTAGTTTTTTTTATTTCTCAAAAATAGCTGATTAATGCAGTGACACTATACATTTTTAATGTACCAAGTATTTTATAGAACGCATTCTATATATTTTTTCTCATTTAACTTGCGAGTAAATACTGTTAAGAATCATAGTACCCTCTGACCCAGAGAATAAAATTTGCCAAGCAAAGAAAAATGTTTAGCTTTTAAGGGAGGAGAGGTAAAATCTACTAGGAGTAGATTCTAATAGGGATAGTTAGTACTGGTGATGTATCGTTACTCGTGTAACCGCTACTTTATAACGCTCCTTTTGGGTAATGCTATAACGCGCGACAAGTCGCCGATGTAGCTAGTTACACAAGTAACTGTAAACGTTAAAGTGTAACGATAAAAGTGACAGGTTAATGTGTCAAACTGGGCTAATAGCTCCAATGTTACTTCTATGCCTACCGCTCGACACGTTACAAATGCTACGGTAATGCTTGCAACTTGCAACAAACGTTTTTTTATCGCGATATAAGTTTGGAACGCGATGGACCGCGAGGTCATTTGAAAGGAATTTGTTCCCATTGAAACATGTAATATATCGAGTCAATGAATTATTTTTCCACCATCTCTTATTCGATAGTTTATTCAAAGCTACATAAATAATAAAGTGAAAAAGATTTCTACTTAAAATGCACTACCATGCAATGAAAGCAGCAAAATAATATTTAGTAAACGCAAAGTAGAACGAATGAGTAGCGCGCATATTTTTATCCGTTTGGCTAGATGTGCTACGCAAGGTGTCCGCACCGAAAACAATTCAGTTCGAAAAATATGCAGTTTTTTCTATGTGGTTCCATGCATCCAGTCAGTAGCGTGATTCATTCTCGTTGACTGGTCAATATGCGTCTAGTAGCTCCAGTAGAACGACAAACTTCAAATGAAAAATATTCATATGAATATGTTCGATAGTTGTACAGAACAGCTTATTGCGTCGATTGCAAAGCAATGATACAAGTAGGAGTGCGATTGCGATTATAGTTATTATTGTTCTCCTCATTCTGATGACCGTTGATGAATGGAAATCTTTTTGATTTATACAAAGGCAATTAGTTTGTAAATATATATATATTTTTATTTAAAACATAAAATAGTATTTTTAATTAAATGAAAAATACGAAAAAAATATATTTTTAGTATAATATATATAAGTTACATTAACATTTTAATACAAATTCATTGGTCTGTTTCTATATAAGTAAGTTTTTTTTTTTTTTCTTAAATTGTTTTCTCTTAAGAAAGATACCTAATATTTGTTTCATTAATATTAAAAAGCTCATTATCATTCAAATTAACAACGATGCACACAATAAAATATAATACAGCGCACTACTAATTAATAAAAATGATTAAATACTAATTAATAAAAATGTTATGTTTTCTCTTTGTCAGTATGAGGAATAGATTTATTAAGTTTTAGACGGAACGAGAACGGTACTTTATCGCGGTATCTTTATGGAACGAATCAGACGATCGCATTCCGAGCTTGGAACTACAGTTCCCATCACTACTTGCAACTTAATTTCACTGTATGTGAATGTAGATGCATATATGCATTTCGTCTATATTTAAAACAAATTACTGTTACTGTCATACCGTTTATTATTCTGTCTTTTAATAAAATATTACATATAGAGCTGGTAATTTGGTCCCCAACTTATTTTATCAGTTCAGATTGGTGCTAAGAAGTTTATTTAACACAAGTAAATATTTTTAAATTGATATTATATTAATATAGGAACAAAAATCTTTTAAAAATATGTTAAATAAGTAATATAAATTACGGGAGTCCCCCTATTCTATTTGAGTGTAAATATATTCGTTACCTTGGAGGAGATGCTTTGGGCAAGATGGGTGGGGAAGGGCTATAATGGAAAAGGTGGTGCGTAAAATGAGGGGAAAGGAGGATAAGATAGTCGAGGATAGTCGATAGAGAGGATAGTCGGTCAAAGCAGTAGGGAAAGGTAGATTAAAGAGGGATGGGCAGGAACTAGGGGTAAGTTCCAGGCTGTAGAGGATGATAAATCCTAAAGCCTCATACAATAAATTCACTAACCTCCTAAGTATAATATCCCAACAGGGAGTGGAGTTTAATGGGTAAAAATCCCACATTATTGGATGCATCGGGCATCCTTTGTCTTTTGAAGATTCTCCACTTCCTACGCAAAACAAAAAAAAAACTAGGGGTCTGAAGAGAAGTGGGGGGATTAAGGGGGATTGGATTGAGAGATAAGTATAAAAAGAAGGAAACGTTGGATTAAGTTATTATATTGTTGGTTGGTCTTTCCTTCCCACTTTAAGGGAGTGTAGTAGCAATTATTTCTTTTTTGTTTGATTTTTGTTTGAATTTTTTATTTTTTCTCAATTTATCGTTAGTTAAGTACGTGTATTATTAATTTAATTGCAAATATAGATGTAAATATGAATGCCAATAAAGGTTACTATCTATCTAGCTATTCGTTACCTTATTATTTTTCTTGTTTTAAAAATCGAAAAATATATTGCTTCGGTGCAAATTTTTCACAAAGTAAAAAAAATAACAGAATACTGTAGATTACAAAATTAAATAAATAATGAAAAGTATTAATAATATTTCTGACCAATGTAGAAGAATGTTTATAATAAAATAGAAGCTGTAATCTGAGGCACTAATATAGTAGAAAATTGTTTATAGAGTAGAAAACTGTTATGTTCATTTATTTCTTGTTTTTATTTAAGTTGGCAATAGTAAACCATTAATTCAATTATTAGTTCCCGATGGAATATGGATGGTTCATCATATCGGTATGTAAAAACGCCTGTTGCTGGCACAGTTACTTCGTATTGCTTTTGGTGTGGCGCGTAACTTAACGTCGCGCTACCCCATTGTAACTGGAACGCACATTACTAGTTAGTACTTCCTGAACCTGTTATGTAGGAATAGATAAGTCTTCAAAATAATATTGTACCCGTGACCAACTTATGCAGTAACAAGTCCACCAATTTCACAGTTTAAAACAACTTTAACTTCAAAATTATTTTACGAAATTTATAAAAATGTTTTATCTACTTCCATTTTCTTCACCAAAAATATAAAAATATATTTTAATAAATTAGAACCAATTTCTACCTAACTAGACTTGAATCGCACAGGTGCATAACACAATGATATTTATTTACACGTTCAAAAGTCATTGAAACTATTGTAATGAATTACGCTAATTTTATTTAGAACCTCTGGTTAAATAGTAGCAACTGAATTCATTATTTTATAATAAATTGTGATCGTTATTAAGAATGGCCTTTAGATATAAGCATATGAATTGCAGGCATAATTTTTTGAATGGATTTTCAAGTATACTTTTCTATACCTATAGACAGATAGATATATCGAGTCAATAGCATATATGCTACCTGCTGACTAAGCCAGTTGTAATTGATGTCTTGTGGCTTCTCATTATCTCCATAATTCATGAGTTAAAAGGCATTTATTTCTAGGAAGATTTCCTTCAATATCTATATGCACATTTCAGGTTTATTTTCTGTTAATTAAGTTTTTTTAATTAAAAGATGTTTAAGCGAATGATGAAATAATTTGCTGTGCATAATTTTCTTTAAGATTTGAATATCGAATCGATATATAAATAAATTTCTAAACAAATGGATTAGGGTACAAGTAATCGATCATGTTCGCTTTCTCATCCTAATTCTAAGGTCAAGGTTTTCGCGTAAAAATATATATCTACAGGATCCGAGCAAAGTTCTGTTACCAACTTCAAGCCGGTGTACCTGTCGAAATGTAAATATTGACGCGTTGAAAATTTGAAAAATGACCTTTCATTTTATTGTCGATATGCATTCAAAAGCATTATTTCGTTAATTGAATTGAAACGTAACAGTGTGATTGCTCTCTATTTGGCTGGAAATTCACAACCAGCTATCATTCGTAGACTGCAACATTTAAATGGTAGGTCTGAGAGAATATGTTTAGTAGTTTAGCCATTCGTTGTTACAAAATGGTGACTAAATAGATTTTCTTGGAGATTCCATAGTTTTTTCCTAAAGCATAAAACGATCACTTTTCTGGCTCGCCTCCTGGGCTAAGTGAACTGGTGGAGCAATACCGAATTATGATACTCCTTTCTTTTCTTATCGGATTATGATACTCCATGTAAATTAATTCGATTAATTAATTAAATAATCCTCTATTATAATACAAATTGACCAATAATTTAATGAGAGAAAATTTTATATGTTTAACTTCCGATGAATGGAAAGGACCTAAATTCGCGACAACAAACGTTGAATACTTACGATCAAAATGCATTTCGCGGGAGAGAAATATGCATGCCACAGCCTTGTACGCGAGTCGCGAAAGAGCTAGCAAGCACATATACATACACAGCAACAGCGAGGAGTCGTGCAAAAGACTTAGAACCATACGAAGAAACACTATTTCGTCATTAGCACGGATATCGTTGATTTCGAATACAATGATGCTTCCGTGTTTACAAACTATTTTTCCTATCGGTAGATTTTATAATTGAGAGAATAACTCTTTAACAATTCTTCTTTTACCTTTACTCCGATTGGAGAATAACTTATACCCTTATAGAAATTCGGCTGGGAGACAATGTAATATTGTACTTTAAGATTCCCAAGGGAAAAAAATACTTCTCACTGGTAGTAGCTCTGCACTTCCTAAAGATTTTAGCATAAATTTCCTTCGAGTCACGCCAACGAGAGCCAGCAAGTGCAAGAAGTGTCGCTGCCCAGCCAACCACCAGAGGCAACTTCTTCTTAACTAATTTCATATAAAAGGACCCTTCCAAGCCAGCTCTAATTAAATGCATTCTGGGTCTTGTTCTGGTCGTCTACGAATAAGGATCTCAAACGATTCGATCAGCAATAATTCGCCATTAAGTGATCAAACCTGACATATCAGACATATTTGAATTTACCTCAATCATGTAATTTTTATAATTGATGCCTACGAATCTTGCAGCGATTGACAAACTGACCTATTGATGATAATCTGGATTAAAACGTCTTGTAACGTTTGAGAAAATCCAACGTCTCGGAAGATACAATGCCGTGTAATGTTGGTATACATTCAAACGTAGTGACTAAGATTTATTCCAATTTACAAGTAATGTGATCTCATACGTAACAATGTAAATGCAATACGTAAAAATGCCAATGACACACGTAAAAATACAAATGACACACGTAAAAAGACATCCGGGAAAATGTAAGTAGACGATATCAGTATCTTTGTTTCCATTAGGATTGATCCAGCATCATGCAAGTTTCTATTTTTATCTCAAATCTACAATGTTAACAAAACTTTATATGACAGTTAAATTTTACCGTAAAGATGTTCTTACCTATATTGAAATAAAATATTTACTTTACAATCTCGCCTATAAAATGACAGTAATAAATGTATATCTCATTATTTTTACCTACTATGATATAGATGCTGCTCAAAAAGTGCCAACAAAAAATTAAAATGTTAGCTTAGCGATGGACAGCTCTGCTGTCCGCATTGCCGTGGCTCACCTTAGAACACGTGGGTCCCGTTACCGTTCACACTTGGATCCTCTGGCGCGACTAGGTCTGCTTATTGCATTGCGGATAACTCTGCTATCCGCATTGTCATGTCTCCCGGTGGGACCCACGGTGGGTCGTGTGGGTTCCGTTACTGTTCACACGTGTTCCCCAGATTTGCCTACATAGCGCGCACAACTCTGCAGTTAGCATTACCGCGCCTTAGGCGCGAAGAGCTCTGCTGTACGCATTGCCACGCCTCCGGCGCAACTAGAACTGCTCATCGCATTCTCGCGCCTCTGGCGCGGACAGCTCTGATATCCGCATTGGCGTGGGTCCCGTTGTTTTTCGTTCGCAAAACAAATATTTGATCAAATGATCAAATGTTGGTCCATGTTGTCTATAATGTATTTTGTTATGAACGACTGATCCAGAAACCGCACGTTGATCAAATTACATGAAAAACTTTGTTGATAAATTGGGACCTAATTCTGATCCATTTTGGAACTCATGTATTTCTTATGGGACTTTTGGTCTAGGCCTCTTACAGTGTAACTACTTGCACAATACGTTTGTGTATCTCATCACCACCGATCTGGTCGGAAAAAGTCTCCAACGGAAATTGTGCGAAAACTGTGGAGCCTAATTAAACGAAATAAACTAAACGAACACATTGAGACTATAGCTCCTAGAAAAAACAAAGGAGCTTGTGCACTTTTACGAACGTGGCAAATTTCCGAACATAGTTTCTTGGATGAAAAAGCTTGCATTATTCACCAAATGATAAACATAAACAAATGAAACGATCGCGTTTAGTCAAAAGGTAAGTCAAGCGAAAATTTTAACAATCGTGTGGCGACTAGATCGCAACAACCTACACATGCCATGGTATGGACTACAGTGTCCACTGGTTGTCATCGAAATGTAATTGAGTACCGAGTAAAGGTGTTGGTAGGTGTATTTCTGCCATGGGTACGTAAACAATTCAGTTCGAAGCCGTTTACATTCCAAAAAGACTCAACACCGGTTCATCTGGCTCAACGCCGGCTTATCGAGCGCGTATTTAGAAATAAGTGTTCCTTAATCTCCGAGAAACAATGGTTCGCAAATTCAATCGATGTCAATCCAATGGATTCCACCGTTTGGAGTATGTTATACGCCAGATGGCGACTAAAAGATATGAGACTGTGGATGTGTTGAAAGTACCTCTTTGTAGAGAATGGGCAAAGATTCAACAAGGGTAGTCGTTCAGTCCTAGACTGCTTGCTATAATCAAAGTGAAAAGCAAATACGGCAAGTTGCTCTCCACTTGCCTCCTGTCCAGTATGTTTATGATAAACCAATATACATCGAATTTGTTGTAATGAACTATCTAAATGATTAATGTATGATTTTTATTAAAAATTTGCCAAGTCAATGTATGGTTTACAAGGAAGGTTATGTTATATGGGTACAGATTCATTCACTTTGCATATTCAGACCGATAATTTATACAATGACCTTGCATTTAAATCGATTCGACACCTGAAATTTTTCCCCATTCAATCCCTACCAGATTCCGCTTCAAAACAAAGCAGTTCCTGGACTCATGAAACATGAATATGCTGATACATTAATGTATGAGATTTTGTGTTTAAGGTCGAAAATGTATTGTCAGATAAGTGAAACATCAATAATGAAAAAAGTTAAAGGTATTAAAAAGAATGTCGTTAAAAATAATCTTTCACCTAATGATCTTAGAATTTGTTTATTTTAAAACACATTGCTTCACACAATGCAATTAACTTTTCGATCTTTAGGACACGATAGCTTTACTCAGACCAAGAATAAATTGGCTCTGTCTCCATATGACGATAAAAGATATATTTGCGATGATGGGATATCCATCTTAGCTCAGGGGCATTACAATATTCCCTAGTTTTCTGTTTTATCCGGAAAATAAGAAGAAGAAGAAATAAGTAAATATATTGGTATCGCGGATAGCTAACATTCTATTATATATTTTGTGTACATATTGTAAAATAAATGTATAAGATATCTGGTTTTATTGCAAATAGCGATTTAATTTTAAATAGTTTTAGTTAAAAAATAAAATGGGAGGACATTGGACGTGCAGCGATCACTCAGAATTTTCAGCATCTACTCTATGTAGCATTTTCAAACGTCATATTTGATTTTCAAATGATCAGGTGCTAATCACATTGCATTCCAATTGAATCTGTTTCAGTCCCCAAATTAATCTGTTTTGTCTATTATTATCTGTTTTCATCCCAATTGAAATGGTTTCAGCCAATTATATAGGCATTACCGAATGAATCTTTATTTAACTGAAATCGTATTATACAATGGATTTTTAAATGATCAGCTGCTAATCACATTTCAATATATTTGATAGAGTTTTTCCTTCAAATTTTTTTATCGCGCCTGTACAATATTTTTACGTCCCACGTTGATATCATCTAGTTACAAATCTAGCTACTTTTTATTTTTAAATCTAGTTACTTTTAGTATTAAATCTAGTTGGTTTTGGAGCGCTAGTGACATAACCTCACATTAAAATTCAAATTTCGCGTCAAATCTCAGACCGGAAATGAACAATCAATGAGGGCATGGCCGCCATCTTGGATTTTTCGTCTAGATAGAGTTGACATATGGCTCGAGTGGTTGGGTGGCGTCGGTGAATCGGCCCTAGAGCTGAAATTTCATTTTCAATATTTTGTGTAAATTTTGAATAAAAATTTCAGAAAATATAGAAGTTAAAGCGTTTGAATCGGTAACAGAACTTCCCTCAGACGATGTACACGTTTAGCGAAACTTCACTCTGTTTTTGTTTTGCACATATTTAATCTATAGCGGTTATCCTACACAGTTTACTTGTGCTACTTATGATTTTATCCCAAGCGCCTGATCTTTTCCCGAGAATTGTCCTTGCTTTCAATTTTCCTAATATAAAATTATTAGTATTGACATTTCGATGCAAAATTAATATTATTCATTTCTAATTAAATTATCTGTTCATATAAATGACAGTTTTAAATATATTTCTAATTGTGTAATATATTGATTATCTTTTATGATGAAAAAAGATAATATTAAATAGCAAAGTTTGCGACAATTCTAGTACTACAGGCATATATTAAAAAAAAATAGATACATTGGTTATGGTTAAAGTTCTTGTATGGTTGTTTGAAGTCGGTATGTTTTCGCCGATATGTTTTATCACCGACTCTCGTCGCTCAGTTACACGACGAACGGGAAACATGAGATTTTTCTTCAATAGGAAATTAATTTTGTAACACCTGAAACACCTACGTGATAATTTCAGCTTTCGTAATATGTACTTTAAAATAAGCATTATTTACGCCAGATCAATATTTTCTTAACGAATCGATAGTTCTCAAGTAAAATTTAGAAATAAAATAAAATTTCTCATGCGCTAGTAATAAATAGTAAGGCATTCCAAAAATAATAGATTGAGAATATTTTCGATAAAAAAAAACAAATATATCGACGTCATCGCCTCGCACACATATCGTATCTGATAGAATTTAGCACATTTCCCATATTATAAAGAAGTCGTCATAATTAAAATTTGGAAAGATAACTACCCATATAAAAGACAACTAGGTTTCATTTTTATGAATAATAGGTTTCATTAAATGTAAGTAATTGCTATAATATTTGATCAGTTTCAAACAGTCGCATGAGGTCTCACAGTATACAGTTATCGGTAATAACATAAATAATTATTTTGAGTATGATGTCTTGAATTAAAAGAAATTATATAATTACTCGCGTGCATAAATTATTATTTGTGAGGCATTAATTATTTTATTTTTGAACGTATAGTATATTTATTTTAATTGCATGTATGCATTTCTAAAATCATTTACAATACATATTATTAAGCTTAAACAGCTCTTTTATTCAAGCAGTCTTGCTTAAGAAAGACACTTTGTCGTTGACAGAGGTGCGTATAGTTATATCAATTTATGCTAGTCTAGTGTAATCCAATGACCAAATCCAGTGTTTTATTTATTAAGTGGTAATAAACAAGGGGGATTTTAACATCACAGATTCTAACTCAATAAAAACTGTCATTCTATTTAGTAGTCGACAAATAAATGTAAGTATTAAAGTAAATCGCATTTACTAAGTATTGAACGATCCATTACCTTCAAGTAAGAGGGGATCGCTACGATACCGTATTCATAAGATTTTCCTCTTACAAAAGTCACGTTAGGGAGCAACAGTCTCACCTAAAAATAACATGACAATATCTAGTAAATCTTTATTGGCAACAATACCATCATAACATTCTATACACCTAAACTAACAATTCTTTATAAAAAATTGAAACTAATTACTTTTTGTTCGTTAATCTCTCTTATATCCTTTTTTCTGTACGATCCTTACTTGGTCTCACTGATACTTCATCTTTCTTCCTCTTTCTTTATTTCCCTTAACATTTTCCTCACTAAAAACTCTGACTACCAACTCCTTTACCTTCCTCTCCCAAACACACTCTCCAATTCTCAATCTCTTGTCTCTCTTGCTCATTCCATTCTATGCCTTTACATTCTTTCGGGGGAGGTTCCACACGTTAGGAAACTCCGCTCTGCACAAGTTAGGTTCGGAAACTCAAAGTTAGGAAACTCTG
>WYDF02315815.1:0-14715 GCA_009867245.2 Adranes taylori
CCTTCGTTCCTTCATACATGTCCTTTATCATCCTAGTCATTCCTTTTGATACACCTACCTCATTCAATCTCACCCACGTTTTTTCGTTAAATTAATTTATGATTGTATTAATTAGCTTGTAACACCGTTTTGTAGACGGGTCGGTTAAATTTGTTATGTAAAATTTAATGTTAAGTACCAATTTCTATTTCTTTACTGTTAAAGACATAAAGAAAACACGTGACAATATGCTAGATGAGAAATAAGAATGCAAGTAGGAACAATTGTGTGTCAAATTTACAAAACAAGAAAAAACTTTTGTTGATCAGTGTATTCTTACATAATTTTAGTGTATAATAAAATAAATATAATGTCTCGATTTTATCAATTAAATATCTATTGATAATAATGGTTTGATATAATCTTAATGAAAATATAATCTAATCAATTACTAATTAAGCAACTTGTTCAAAAACTAGATCAGAATTCCATTAACCGAACATACTTGACAGACACATCCTACGTCACAATTCATACAAGAAAAATGCAGTTTTTCAAAATATCTTTATATATTTTCACAACGGTACAAATATGTTTCGGCGCAAACATTTTAGGTTTCTTCAGTATTCCATCCGTAAGTCATCAATCAAGTAAACAAGAACTGATGAAAACATTGGCTTTACGCGGCCATAATATTACAATGATAACGCCGGAACCGATTAAAGAAGATATTCCTCCAAATATGAAACAAATAGATTTACATAAAATCTCGCATGCAGTTTTTGACAAATATAATATATCTCAGTGCGGTACAACTAAAGAGAAAAGCGGAAGTGATACTAGTATGTATATTAAAGCTGTCATTGAATTGGCTAAAACACATTTGAGTCATCCATACGTGAAGAAATTGTTTCGAAATGAAATTGAAGAAAGCTTTGATCTGATTATCATTGAATATATATCATTACCTGCTGTATATTTGAAGCTTTATTATGATGTACCTATGATAGGTGAGTTTATTTTTTAGATTAAAATTAATTTAATTTAACCAATGTTCTGTTTGAAAACAAAAATCTCTAATTACTTAACCCAATAAAAGCAATTATATAGTACCAAGTACCGGTACCAAAACAACAGAATGATGGAAGGTGGAGATTGTGAAAAAAGAGTGGAGGTTGGAGAGCAAATAAAGGTTGGTGGATCGAGGCGAAAATATTTGGAGTCGAATAGGTATATGGGCAAGACATAAGAAAATTTTGCAAAGTATGTGGAAGAAGGGAGGAAACAGAGCAGCATCGGGTGTATGATTGTGAAATGTTTGGATGGATGGAGAAGAAAGGGAGGAAGCAAGAAACTGGAGGATGTGTATGGAACAGGAAGGAAAAGAACTAAGATAGTGACAAGGATATTAGAGGAGATAAATAGAAGGAAATAGTAAAACTAGAGCAATAGCAAGGAAAATAAGGGAGAAAAAGGATCGCATATCATTTCATTTCGCTACATATAGTAGATTGTTTTATAAATTAAGTATATGTATTATATGATTAAAGGCTATATTACTATTACCAAAACTGTAACCAAATTCCTCAAAGCAAATCTAACATTTTCTTTAGGTATCAGCTCCATGCCGATGAATTCTATCAATCATCGCCTAATGGGAAATCCGGCACATCCTATAACGCATCCGGATCAGAATATGCATTTCACAAGAAATTTAAATTTTCGTCAACGATTGATAAGTACTTTTGACTATATATTCTGGCAACTAATGAGTGGTAAAATTCGCGATATGACTGAAGATGTAATGAAAACAATTGATCCAGAATTTTCAACGGACGAACTAAAGAGGCATCCCGTCGATATGGTATTTGCAAATTCAAATCCGGCCCTCCAAGTGCCACGTCCCAATGTTCCTGCTATTGTAGACATCTATGGATTACATATTAAAGAACCCAAACCGCTTCCTAAGGTAAAAATTTTATTCAATCCTCCACATTCAATTAATTAAATTTCTTTTTAGGATTTGCAAGAATTTATGGATAAAGCAAAACAGGGCGTTGTCTATATTAGTTTTGGATCAATAATAAAAAGTTCAGAATTTCCTAGAGACAGAATTAATGTAATTCTGGAAACGATTGAAGCATTACCATTCAAAGTCTTATGGAAATTTGAAGCAGATAACCTGCCTTATATCCCCAAAAATTTAAAAATCCTTAAATGGGTGCCTCAACAAGATTTATTAAGTAAACAATGTATACAATTAAAATCTCGTTATTCAAAAAAATTTATAGAACTCCATATATGGGATATCAGTATTTTCACAATATTTTTAGGGAGAGACTGTCATTGGTACCCAACGCGACATTGGTAGAAGGGGAATCTTTTGAATAGGGTAAACGTAGTGATTTCCTCTTTACTTTTTGTTATGTGTTTATGATACCGTATGCGATTCGCTTTAATACTACAATTTATCTACCACAGAATAAAATTATATGTTTTATCGAGTCAAAATATGTGCAACTATAATCCCCTAGGTACCCAACGCTCTTTAAAATAAAACACAAGTCTCTGGCATTGCTAGCGTTGTGCGTACTTTTATCTAGATTATTAATGGTAGTCCGCAACCCTTACGAACGACAACATGTCCTCAGACTGACTAAAAGAAAGAACAGTGTTAACTTAACAAAATGTATTGAAATACATACAGGAAATACATACATGCAATCCAACTAAAGATTCAACCAAAATTGATAATCGCTCATTTAAATAAATAACGCCATACGAAAATAATCAATAAAATGCTACCTTCACATTACTCCTCAAATAATTATCAAACCATTTTCTTTACAATTTACGTCGATCCATTACAAACTTAATTTAAAATTATTTTTATATTCACGCACAGAGACCTTATTTATTCGGTGGCTAGCAATTCAATTTACTTTAGTCGTAAAATTTATACTTAAAAGATTTATCTAATTTATTATCAAATATTGACTACCACTTTCCCTATAGCTAACTATTTCCCCATAGCTAAATAGTTAACTAACCACTTTCCCCATACCTAACTTTAATTCAATTGTGATTTTATTTGGAAAAAGTTTGAAAAGTTATAATTTCATCGGAATTAATTCGTGGATTTATGTTCAAACTCAGACTAACAAGGGTTTTGTCTTTTCAGCACAAAAATCAGTTTGTGGGAGCTCCATGGAAACGTTTTTCGACTAGCCAAATTCGTACTCTCACTACGTTTCTCCTTCTAATGGTAACTCAATTCATATAATATATCTTAGCTTTTGCTAATTATTTTTGGCCATGATTAATGAAAATCGAATGTTCCTACTTCTCATACACTGAAGCAAAACACGCAATGTGCGTTCACCGATTATGGATCTATTACCAACTAAATTGATTTATTCACATATTCTTTGAAGTAACACACAATGCTGTCGATTGCTTATTGACCAATAGCGGTGCCCCCTCTCTGTACAACATATAAATGTTATAATTTACGTCATCGCTTTGTTTTTGTCCAACGGCAATATTTAATGAATTGAAGTTTAAATGAAACTCTAGTATTAAGTACCATTTGAGATCTTTTGATAATAGTAGATAATAATAACGTTTTGTAAAATCTATCCATCCTGAGCTGTTTACATAATTTATAAGTATCAAATGCCTAAAATGTCTATCATAAAACTAAATTGGAAAGAGGACAACTTGCCTTGTTACATTCGCCACCATCTCGGGCAAATTCGACCTCGAGTTTGGCAATCAAGATAATAAAAACCTGGTTAACCCGAAACACTTAACACAACAAATAATTTCATCCATAAATGAATTCATATTCGTTAATTCAAATATATAACGCCATACGGAAATAATCAAGAAAATGTTACCCATAGTCAAAAATTACACACCAATAAATTAATCAAGCTGCCAGTTGTAACTGCTGATATTACTTCTCAAATAATTATCAAACAGTTTCAATTTCTGTAGATCCATCACAACCTTAATTTATAATTATTTTTATATTTATACATAGCGAACTTATTTATACGTTGTCTAACAATTTAATTTACTTTATACGTCAAATTCATACTGAAAAGAATTACGTAATCGATTATCACATACTGATTGCTACTTCCCTATTAACACATTAATTTAATTATGATTTTATTTCGAACAAGTCATAATACCCTCTCTTTGTCCCCTCTCTGTGCTAGACATAAATTGTATCATTTACGTCATCGTTTTGTTTAGGTCCGACGGAAAATGTTTATACTTTACTTCATAAATAGAATTTTAAATGAAACTCTTCTATTTGGCCTTCTTCTAACTCGTGTATTTAGCACACAACAAGCTTAGATAATAATAACCTTTCGCAAAATCTGTCCATCCAGAATTGTTTACATGATTTATAAGTATCCAATGCCCAAACTGTCTATCATAAAACTAAATTAGAAAAAGGACAAGTTGCTTGTTACATTCGCCCAATACCGGGAAAATTTAACCTCGAGTTTGACAATCAAGATAATAAAAACCTGGCTAACGCAAAACAATTAATTTCATCTATAAACGAATTTATTCGTTAATTCAAATAAATAACGCCAGACGGAAATAATGTTACCCATAGTCAAAAATTACGCACCAATAATTATCAAAATTACGCACCAATAAATTAATCAAGATGGCAGTTGTAAATCCTGACATTACTTCTCAAATAATTATCAAACAGTCAGTTTCTGTAGATCCATCACAACCTTAATTTTTTATTATTGTTATATTCACGCACAGCGACCTAAGTTGTTTGTTGCCTAACAATTTAATTTACTTTATACGTCAAAGTCGTACTTAAAAGAATTATCTTATCTATTATCAAATACTGACTGCTACTTTCCCCATAGCTAACTATTAACACTTTAATTTAATTATGATTTTCTTTGGAACAAGTCATAATCCCCTCTCTTTATCCCCTCTCTGTGCTATACATAAATTGTGTAATTTACGTCATCGCGTTGTTATTTTCTGACGAAAAAAATTTACACTTTATTTTATGAATAGAATTTTTAATGAAACTCTAGTATTAACTACCATTTACTCTTTTTCTAGCACACAACAAGCTTAAATAATAATAACCTTTCGCAAAATCTATCCAGAATTGCTTACATAATTTATAAGTATCAAATGCCCAAACTGTCTATAATAAAACTAAATTGGAGCAAGGACGAATTGTATTGTTACGTTCGCCACCAACTCGGGAAAATTCGGCCTCGCCTTTGACAAGCAAGATTATAAAAACCTGCTTTACCTAAAACAATTAATATAACAACAACCAATAATTTTATCTATAAACGTATTCTATGTGTTTTTAGTCTACCTATTCTGCAGCCTAATTCTGTTCATTCTTTCTTTTTAAATTAAGGTTAACTCTTTGTTTAATATAAACCTATCAAATCTTTCACCATTATTAATGTCCGTGAAACTGTAACATCTTTTACAAGTCTCAATTCTAATGGAAGAAATTTTAATGTGTTTATGTCTTTAACACTGGGGAATTCACCACCCAATTAATTCACCTCCTCATGAATCCCCGGTGCCAGATCTTTGCCTTCGTCGCCGGACCGCATCGCTTCGCTCCGGTCACACTGTTTAGACGATAGTTTTGCGAGCACACCGACACGAACTTTTAAAATCACATATTCATCAATCCCTCGATTCCCGTATTTGTCTACAGCGTGAACAGTTTTGGCGTCCGCTCTGCCGCGGGCTTCGGCTGCTTTTGACTCACTTTTCGGATACTTTTTTATAGTGCAGCCTGGAGTGTGAGACTGCCAAGGACTTTTGAGTTCGACTATCTTCGAATCTCTCGGTTCCCGTTTTTGCCTACGGCGGAAACCGAGAAAAGCCTGGAAAAATTCAAATGATGTTGAAGCGCACGAGAAGAGTAAATGGCTTAGAAGCTTTAGATGTGGATCTCAAGCCCCCCCCCCCCATTTAATTGCTCAAACTGTGGACTCTAATAATACTGAAATGAGTTTCAAATTATTTCTTTTACTACAAGATTACTTTGGTTTTAGGACATCCAAATTTAAGAGTATTTGTCATGCAGGCAGGACTTCAATCATGGGAGGAAGCTTTATATACAAAGACACCTTTAGTTGTATTACCTCTATGCGGAGATGGATTTGGAAATGCATTAAAAATTGTAGAAAGAGGAATGGGAACTGCTCTAGACTTTTTAACGTTTACAAAAGATGATTTGATTAATGCTATTAAGGATACAGCTTCTAATAACATGTAAATACTTAGACTGCGTATGATATTTTTAAGCTTTTTCTAATATTTCATTTACTATTTTTGGTCGTACAAAAAAAGGTACTACAACAAACTGTACTATTCACCTTGGATTTCTTCTATCACCTGGACGTATCTGGAACTTTAATAAAATGAGGATAACATCTTTAGATTCATTATTACATATACTTGTTCCAAAAATAAATAGGGTATTAACGATAACTAATCTTTTAGGATTAAGAAAAACCTTGAAGAACTGTATAAGATTGCAATAGATCAACCAATGACAGGAATGGAAAAAGCAATCTGGTGGACGGAATATGTATTACGACATAACGGAACAAACCATTTTCGCACTCCAGATATACCAAGCTATCAATATTTTTTCCTCGATATTATTGGTTTTGTGATGGCAGTATTAATTATTGCGATATTGCTTATTAAGATGCTTCTTAAATTGCTTTTTAAGACTGTTAAATCAGTGTTTTTTAATTATGTGAAAACAAAATCAGATTAGTAAATTTCTTTTGATGAAAAATAATTTTTCTAAATAACTAATAAATTTTATTTATTGAAAATACATCAATTATTATTTTTTAAATAATAAAACGCATCAATAACAAAAGACAACTACAAACTTATTCACTAAATGTATGCCTATACGTTGAAGCTAAAACAAATTATTAAATAGGTCGAGAAAGACGACGTCACTTTTCAGGAAAATTGCAGATTAGATTTTTAATTCTAGAGGAGTATAAAACTTCTTCGTATAAAGCTTCTTAAGCTATAACGTATAAAGCTTCTTTTATTGGAACCAACATCCGAAAAGTGGCTTTGGGAGAAAACAAGATATAAAAGTACCGTTAGTCTAACAACGAAGACATTTCCATTGAACCATGAAACATCAAACCATACTTGCTCATGCCGGTGCCTAGCTAATTTGGACTTATAGCCAACGACCTGCTGCGCTTCGAATTGTATTGATACTGAAGAACAACTAGGAATCCACACTCATTCAAATCTCGCTTAAGTTATAATCTGTTATGTTCTTCGAGAAAATTGAATTTGAAGGTTACAATTGCACCCGTTTGTTTCCTAAATTGCTCACATTAGATTACCACCTCTACAGAGTAATTCGCTCGCATTTATAACCTGTTGCTCCAGTTTCGTCTATAAGAGACGAAACTTAGTTCTCGGGCTCTAGCCAACTTAAAGGTTTGAATATTTGTTATTAAAGATAATTATGTATCAAAGACATGTATGTTATCGTGTCAATTATTATCGTAATTATTGTTGACTAATTTATTGTGGAATTATTGTTGACTAATTAATCAGGCCAATTCCCAATATAGAGTTCACTGCTGCTACAGCACATGCTGGTACGGTAGATGAGACTAGGGGATAATTTTCCTTCATGTTCTTTCCTTCATGGTATTTGTTTACATTTTTACATTCGATCTAATATATTTTTAAGAATTTCTAAACGGACTCCTTTTCATTTAAAAGGAGTTCATCGTAATTCCTTTGCATTTAATGTCTTTATATTATAGAAGACCCTTAAGTCATAAAATTATATCACTTCCACTATGCACCTACTTATCACTTCCATACTTCCCTTTCGATTCTTATTCCACGCAGCACCTCTTCATCTCTCTTCCTATTCCTTTATTCTAGACAGTCATCCTCTACCGTCCATCTCCATCTACCAAGGTCATAATCTTCCCATGACAATTCCCATCTCCCCACCTTCCGTAATATCTCCCTAAGCATCCTCTTTTTTGCGATCCATTCTTTATCAACATTTTTCCCCTCAACTTCTCTCATTTCCTCCCTTTTTACTAATTTCCTAACAACTTCCTTTACTATGCCATCTATATCACCTATTTCATTCTAATTAACCTGCTTCATTCTCCTCACATCTAACTTTTCATACCATCATTCCACACATACGCTCCCACATCATTCAATCCCTCATTCCATATATTTCCTTCCATACACTCCTTACAACCCATCCTCTACTCAGTTACTACCGGAAAGTGATCCGACTCTATCCTCTCACCAATAACCATTATTTCTAACCAGTCACTTCCAATCTCATTCAACAACATATTAGTCAACCACTGACCCGCCTCTCATTCATCTAAAAGTGAAACAGCACTCCCATTCCCCATCAACCATACGTTTCCAATCAGAAATCCATTCTCTTCCACCCACCCCAGAAAACGCTTACCTTCGGCATTCGTAACCTTGTTCATAAACTTTCTCTCCACAAACCCTTGTTCACTATCTATAACACTGCCTAGTTTTCTCCAATCCTCACATTAAACTCTCCACATATTACCAGCGCGCCCCACTCTCCCTTTATCCACAAATTCACTCACCTTACTTTCAAATGCTATTTGAATTACAACATAGCTTACGATTCATTAAGTTCTTCACTCCTTCCCTGCTATTTCTTCTACACATACTTCTTCCCGTATATGCCACTCGTTTCCCCTCTATCACTTCCTCTCTTTCCACCATTTCCACGTTCGTACAATCGATTTACTTTCCCATCATCTTCTCTTCATACCAAATACATTTATCTAATCCAACACACACTTTTTAATATCTCAACTTATATATTATTCGTATATCCCTAACTTGGTCCGTTATGGTTCCTTTTATTTTTTCCCAGATCATCTAGTATGTAAATTCCAGTGCCTTTCAATAAATACCTCCTCATCAGTTCCAAATGTCTAGTTTCACTATTATTGGATACAGTTTTTGTTGTTACCCATTTTAGTTTTTATTTGGTAATGCATCTTATTGAATTCTTGGCGTTGCAAATCTTAATTCACTACCTCCTCTGTAATTCCACTTACTAGTATATGCATCTTCCTTTCCACTATTTGCCTTTCCTGCCCAGTTGTCTCTAAATCCTTTACTCTCTTCTCTAACTTCGCTTATTCTCCTTAGGCCATTTTTCCTCCTTCAGCCTTATCTCTTCCTTCCAGGCTTCTCTTTCTATTCATATTTCAACAATCTATAGTATTGTATCTACACACATTTCATTAATCAAAGCAAAAATGATCTAATATTCTGAAAGTGAAATATTTACGAATGAAAAAAGAAGCATTAGAAAAGGACAAAAAATGGAAAGCTTGCCGAAAAACATAACTTAACGCGTACTAGAACATGATAATGAACATTCTTACTCATCTTCAATGCATTTTGCGTTAAGCTCTACTACCACCAGACAAACAGACAGTAGACATAAAAAAAAACAAACGAAGAGGCTAAAATATTAACCCGGAACACTCGTTAGCAATTGTTACGCATTGTTCCGGTGTTTGCTCTCACCTCTCTGCACGTATACGTGAATCTCTAAACGAATATGTAATCCAAAAATAACTCTCGTATGTCGCTTGCCAAACGATTCTTTCCATAAACAAATTTATTCAAGCCCTAGTGTATTTTATTAAATAAGTAAAACTATTAATTAAATTTTAATTGACAAATAAAGTCGTGCACAGGTTGACCACAATATTTTTTAGTATACTGGAAATCACGAATTTCTATCGCAGCACGTACAGCGGAGATCGATCAATAAGGGAGAAGATAATATCTCAGCAAATTATTAGAAGTGGCTAAATGTTCTTTAATTCTTATTTGAAATGGTCTGTCAGTTTGTATGCAAACATTTACGCCAGCACAATTACGTTCTAGAGAATAAACACCGTTTCAATGTGAAAGCAGTTTACTTCAAGCACAAAGAGTATATGTGAAGAGACTAGTCAGTGATCTTTGGAATCAGAATATTATATGTCCATCATATTCATCTTGATCGTGTTCAAAAAGCTAGAAGCTTGATCAGAGCGGGGTTCCTAAATTTAGATTATGGATAGATTTTAGAGAGTTCAAATCATCGACATTAAAATCCAAATTCCTAACGTGAGTTCAATCCTGAACAAATTAGGTTGTTCCCAATACTAAACGACCATTGATTTTGCTTCACGTTATCACCAGATGAAAATGTCACCTGAAGAGATAGAAAAAACAGCTTTCAGTACAGAATCCGATATAAAATGTGTTACGAATAAATATATTTTTTTTGTTTTACGTAGGAAGTGGAGAAACCTTCAAAAGGCGAAGGATGCCCGTTGCATCCGACATCCGACAGTGTAGGATTTTTACCCACTAAAACTCCACTCCCTGTTGGGATTGTATTTTGTTGGAAAATTGGAGCGTTTGTTTGAAGGAGGCTCTAGGATTTATCATCCTCTTCAGCCTGGAACTGGAACATAATTAATGGAATGCTTTTAGAATTATGGTAAGCTGATAGCTTGCAGATAAGATATACGCTATAGCATTGACTTTACAGCCAAGGGAACCTGCAATACCTTGGCCATAGCATGGTCAATTGATGAGAGAGTTTGGTTTAGTGGGGTGAGCTGATTTGCTGGTGGTTTTGTGTATTTAATTGACCTTCCTTGGCTGCGCAAGTGTGTGTTAGTTGACCTGAAATAGAAAATAAGGTTGTTGTGGAAGAGTGATTGTTTTTATCTTTTTTTTGTGTTTATTTTTTGACTTTTTTTAAATATTTTATTTATATTATTTTGTAATTTTTTTGTTTATTTATAATATAGGCGTAGGGATCATCTTAGAGACAGTGGGATTAATTCGAGGATGTCTTGGAGATCCTCAGGAGGTTCCTGCATGGTTTGGATTATTCAAGCTGGCACATGTGGGAAGAGTCTGCCAGGCAGTTTGCTAAGGTGGTGCCTGGCTTTCCGATCAGAACGAAGATTTTGGTAGGCTATTAGATTGTTTTCTGCATCACGTCTAGTCGAATATTTAGACTGTAGGGATTTTATACGATCTATGATAGGCTCAGCAGAGTAGTGTTCATATAGTAGGACACTCGGAAATTGGGAGTGTAACCTGTGAATTTTTCGAAGTATTCTTCGTTCACAGATAGTTAGTTTGTGTGCTTGCGCGTTAGAAAGAGTAGGATATAGAACAGCTCTATAGTCTATCAGTGGCCTAATATAGGTTTTGTAAGTGTGTTGCAAAGTTTTTGTGCTTCCCAACTTGGGAAGCTAAGATCATTTTAATAGGGTACCCGGCGGTTCTCTCTTACACTACGGGATCCTCTCGTACAATAAGTACAAAATGCACTTTAGTAATTCTCTTTAGTACCCACTTAAAATTTCCTACCAGGAACTAATATTATAATCCGTAGATTCCAATTATCTTTTAAAATCAAACACTAGACTTTGCCAATGGTAGGGTTACCAGTTCTTTTTTATTTAATTCTACTAAATCGAACCTAAATTTTATCTAAACTCTGCGCAACACTATTAGCAACAAATTGTGTCTCTTAATTAAAGCTATTTCAATAAAACAGTTGCATAATCTTAAGAGAATAAATTGAGAAATGCGTATATACAGACAAAATTATAATTCGTGCATTCAAACAAAATAATGCCTCATCAACATAATAAAGTAATATTTGCATTCGATTACTACGTGCAAATGGATTAATAAACATGGCGTTCAAGTCCGTTAAACAGATTCCCAAATTATTTATACAATTGTTCTACGTACAGTTTCTGTAGTTCCTATAATCACAAACTTATTTTATAATTACGCACAATTATCATATTAATTCACACAGTTATCAATAAATTTATTAAAATATTTTAATTCATTTACTGCAAAGAATTCAAATTTAAACGAATTATTATATTATTATCCAACACTAAACTAAACGACGCCCTATATTTAACTTCCGATACTTCTTTAACAACTCAATTTATTCATGATTTAATTTGGAATATGCTATAATTTAATTTATTTTAATTTATCATTTTATTTTACTGGGATGTATTCTACAATTTCTTATTACCGAGAGCTGTGTGTCTTTTATTCATTTCTTTGTTCCCCACTTGACCTCTCAAAATTTACTTTCTTCCTATATCTAGTAAATTGCTATAATCTAATATATTCTCACCTAATTACATATTAACTCTACTTTACTAATTACTTTCGGCCATAATGGATTCATGTCCAATCCAATCTGTTTTCTTTACTCATACTTGTAGAGTATCATATGATAATCTAGCATTGATCAGAACACTAACTTGAAGAGATTTTTCCGGTGTATACATATGGTTGCCTATCAAAATATGGTGTTCGCTAAATAGCTGAAAATTATTAGGAAAATTAATTCACTAACAAAGCTTAGGAAAAAAATGTGGCGATAACTCTAAATCAGTTGTGAGCATCGTAAGTCAAAAAACTAAATCAAAAAGTATGTCAAGATGTTTCGAAAGAACTTATATCTCAGTAGTGAGGTTGTATTTACAACACAGCAAAGTTAAAGTTTATCACTCCTCCTCAAGCGATAATTCTAACATTAGGGAATTGCGGATTCTACCCATAACCTACCATCTCCCTGACCTTATCTTAACTCGTAATATGTGACGTTTTACTGTTAGTTCTGGGGTCTATCATAAATAGTTTGGGTGTTTGACAGCTGTCGCTCAAACTGTTTATGATAATGACAGCGCGACGTCACATATTACGTTAGAAATGAGTTGAGATAAGGGATGGTAGGCGGGAGGGTACGGGTAGATTATGCGATCGATTCTTTACCACTAGCTCTTTTTTCGAATAAAAGGGATGAAGAAAATCCTAAAGTTAGTGATTTTGCTTGATGTCTAAGAGTAGCATTTGTTATCAATAAAATGGAAATTCCTAATGAAACATTGATCCAAATTCAAAAAGACTCTAACAATGATTTTTCTAATTTCCCTTTGTGTGTCGATTCAAATCCAAATGAGGAAAAGATATATGAACTTACATTTGATTTGCGACCATCAAATAAAATTTTAGTACCCCATGTGGACCCTCTAAACTATTTCTCAACGATACCAGAGGATTTTTGAGGAATTGTCAGATTTTTTAAAATTCATGGAAAGTAAAGAACAACGATCTGTGCGCTTTATGCCTTCCAATGCGTTGAGGCATATCTATCCATCGTCGGGATAAAATTACACATTATTTGCATCACAATAGAGAAAAATGACTTTGGAGAGCATTAAATTCGGTCGTGTAATGCGAGAGAACGAGAGATGAAAAACTCATCATACGTAATAATGATGTGCGAGAGAGATCGCGTTATGATTAGTATAAATGCGAACATATGCAAATTTAGATGACCGGAATAAATGCATGAGGTCGTTTTTTTATTTTTAGTTTTTTGTTTGTTTGATACTGCTCAACGCCATTTATGTCGAGTGATAAAGTCGTTATAAACTAAATTATCGTCATCACAAACATTGTTAGCTGAGTACTTTCCCAATACGAATTTATTGGTTACTACAACATAAAATTATAAGAAAAGAAATAATAGAAGAGGAAAGAAATAAAACAAGAAGAAACGTATTATTTGAGGCCCCAAAAACAACTGAATCTACTTCCATATCCACCGAAAGCTAGTGAAATGTTCTCCATTTCCAGCAACATTTTTACGAAATGACGAAATAACCATTAGCTTAGATTCGAAATATATATGATTGAAATAAAACAAGAGACATCGTCGTACTCCTTAATTTAATGTTTGAAAAGTTTAATACTTTCACATCAAGTAGATAGGAAAGTTAGAAATAGACTTCAAATTCAGTAAACGGGCCAAATGTTCTCTAATTCGTATTTGAAAAGATCTGGCAGTTTGGCCAATGTATGTATGCAACCACAATTACATTCTAGAGAATAAACACGGTTTCTAGAGAAAAATGACGAATAATTGCTAAATATTCCACGGATATTTGTTACGAATAATTAAAAAATACAGCTTATTTTAACAAAGACGCTTGTTTTATTGTATTTCAATGAATATTATAGAACTTATTGACACCAATCAAACTAACTGATGAAATAAAATTTATCGTCTAAGTTTCTATAAATATATTACCGGGACAAAGTCGCGGCAATGAAATAATACCGCTGGCCGCGACGGAACCGCGGCAATGAAACAATACCTCTGCTCGCGGCAATTAGGCCATTTCGCTGGCGGCGGCAAAGTCACAGCGACGAAATCGTTCCGCTGGCCATGCCAGAGCCGCGGAAATGAGACAATACCGCTGGCCGCGGCATTTAGACCACGTTGCGGCAATTAGACCATGGCAATTAGAATACACCATTGCAATTAGAATGGGAGGAACAGCACTACTAAAAATACTGTGCAAACTATACAATGCTTGACTGAGAAATACTACAACGCCTGAACAATGGGATAAGGTCATCATAATATTGCTGCATAAGAAGGGTGATATAGCCCAAATACAAAACTCTAGGCCAATCAGCTTACTTTCGTAGATTTATAAACTCTTCATGAGAATCATTACCAAAAGGCTAACAACGAAATTTGATCTCTATCAAACAAACGAACAG
>WYDF02315826.1:0-14714 GCA_009867245.2 Adranes taylori
CATCACTAAAACTCTGAGCGTAAGCAAACAGCAAAAATTTTACATTTTATTTTTTGCCTTATAAAATGAAACTCTATTGTACCTCTTAAATATTAACCAGAATCTGCTATAACACGAAATTACAATCTACGAAAGATAGTACAGCTTCAAGTTCCACTTAAATATTAAAAATTTAAATACTGAAAATTTATTATCAATTATTTTGAATGAACGCAACAACGGGAAAGAATGTCGCAAAAAAATGAATATACTTGGCTATCCGGGTTTTAGTACTTTTCGTAAAAACTGAACGATTCCTAACAGGGCTTTCTGCAAATAGCGTAGTGAAATGTACCCTAACCTCTAAGATTATTTTTTGTAGTTACGAAAAGTAATTTATCCATTATATACAATGAGGTATCGTTGAGGGGATTGATGTATTTAGTGCTGCATGAATCAAGAATATCCATCTTGCATTTAAAATTTTACATGATTATATCAGTCTAAGGGACAATTCCAGGGCGGAATCGCCAAAGGCAACATAATGAAATAGTACTGACTTAGCGAGAAATTGTTACATTGGATTGGATGTAAAATAACTATGGCAGACGAAAGAGGACGATAACTACGCTAGCACCAATACTGTCAGCAATTATGAATAAATCAATGTGTGATTGTATGATTCCCTCAGAGTGGAAGACATCACATGCGGTAACAATTTTTAACAGTGGAGATCGCCAAAAACCGATACTATAGACCTATAAACTATAAACCGATACTAAGGATTACATGTTTAATTAGCAAGTTCATGAAGTTTATCATGGCTATGAAGATTTCAAAGCATTGTATGGATCATATAACCATACCTGATTCACAATTGGACGTTCAACAACAACAAATATGCTTTCCAATCTCCAAGAATGGATTAAAAGCAGGGATAATAACGACACCTATGATATAGTGTATCTGGATGTCAAGAAAGCGATTGATCAGGTTATTATTAGCAAATTGTTATTGAAATTAGAAGGATATGGAATTGATGAACTACTACTTAACTGGCTCTCAAAGTACTTCACTGGCAGAAATTTTAGGGTACTGATCGGGGGTTAACTCTCATCTGCAGTAATGATTCCTATCGGGATGATCCAAGGCATGGCATGGGGTACCTTATTGTTTAATGTTTTTTATTGGGACTTGTCAAATTTTGACAACTTGTCAATGAAACTATTGAGGCAAGTTTAAGTACACTTCGACATTTATTTTTGATACACTACTTATATTATTGGTGATGCTTCCTAGATAGCAATGCGCCACTAGAAAGACAGATTGAGATATTTTAGTTAAAAATAGTCTCTGAATCTATAAAGCTGAGTACTTCCTAGAGTTGTTGTATATATCAAATTATAATTATTTTGTAAAATTTATAACACAAGTATTTTTGAAACTAGAAAATGTTGTTTCCAAAAAGTTGTTATTGAAAATGTAAATATCGTAACTGTAATATTTAAGTATTTGAAATAAAGACTTCAATGATTTTTTTTTCAGTACGGAAAAGGCCTTGAAATTATTTACAAAATTTTAAACTGTTATTTAACAGAATTGAGCAAAATATTAACCACAAACAACACATATGGAACAAATGTTAAAATATGTTATAATTAACGTATATTCTTAAATCATTTATGTAATCATAAAATAACGATAAAGTAATTATTTACAAAATAAAATATGTATTATTATAAGTATGTAATAAAAGGACATTTTTTAGTACCAGCTTAAAGAAATAATTATTTTTTTATAAAAAAAGAGGTGTCTTGGTTCTAAATATTAAACAGTAAATAATTATTAGTTTATAAGCTAGGTCAGGTTTTTTAAATAAGAAAATGCTAGTGGAGTAAAATTTTTTTATTCAACATAAGATTTTCAAACGCCTTAGGCTGTTAAAATTTAATTGAAACTTGATTATTTATTTCAATTGACGATTTAAAAATTATTTATTTCGAAAATAAATTAACTCCAAAAACATATAATGTTCTATATATTTCCATGATAACTCTGTTGTCCTTTATTTATTACATTTGTTTACAGTAAGCAGTGCAGCTACTTGATTATTAAATTCAAGCTGAAAGAAGGTAAGACGGGGAATGTCTTTATTCTTATTTTCATTATTGTGTGCATATGTTTCTTATAGAGTTTGAGTATTGCATCATCAACGCTTCATGTAGAAATACGAGTGACAAGGAATTCCATTTGTATATGAGAAACAGAAATGTATGAGCAGGAATTTTTAAAGAGTAAATGGAAGTGAATCTGCTTTTATGACAAACAAACATAGATATTATTTTTAGTGGGTACGTAATATCAATAATCACAGCAAAGGTCTTAAAAAATGGCTTGTTCAAAGCCACAAGCCGGCTGTTGATAGAAATGAAAATTCCTATTACGAATTATTAATTTTGCAATGCAACCAGCTTTACATGTAGATAAAATTGATAGTAATTAATGTTTTTAATTTGTTGTTGATATAGGCATTACACACTTTAAATGAGAAGTAGGTAAGATTAAGGCATCATTGTACCATCTATAGAGATATTAAGTGCAATGAAGATGACTATAGTCATTAGAACCCCGAACCACGGGATTTTCTCTCGGGCGTGCAGCTATATGACCCACATACCAATTATAATAATGGGTGAAATTATTCTTATAGTAATGGGTGAAATGGCTCCATACATCTTGAACAAGCTGCTTTTTAAGACATTTGTTGTGATTATTGATATATACCTATCTATTAAAAATAACAGAAATTTTTGTTATTAGCATTAAACTTTTGTACGAGAAACAGGTAAAGCGCAATGAATTGTGCTTAGGCGCCGCGTTAGGATATTGTATTCTTTTGTAGTCATCAAAATGACTAAAAATATATGATGACGGCTTGTGAACTGAACAAAATGAGAAAAAAGTATCCGCAAAGCGAAGCATTCGCCAATATTAAAATATATTCTATCAAAAAACAAGTGGAATGATGAATGCAACCTAATTCGGCCGAAGCATTCGCCAATATATAATATATTACATGTAATAAATTATTACGTTATAAGAATATGCTGTATGCGCCGGAGTCCTACTGTAATGGAAAGTGTCCTAGAACTTTCAGATTCCCTCTACTTGATAAAGTCTAAGTTATTTCTGTAGTGACACAAGGTAATAAAAACTATAAAAAACTAATCATCAACACCTTTTCGCTAAACCTTGAGTTCATGTTGCAACAAAGAGCAGCAGACAATTGTAGATCGTTTTTGATGGGTGAACTCTTCGTAACTCGTTTGGACAAAGAACAATATCCGCCGAGATTGGTATGATATAACTTTTTCTTGTGTGAGGAAATGATATTGCCTCAGAAGCCTGATCAACCTGCACCAATAAGTCGGTAGAACGTTTTTGGAGCTACTTTAGTTTGTATTCAGTAGAATATTTGAATTTTCTTTCACACGACTTGACTTTTTTCCTCTATAAAGAAAAATTTCGTTCAAATTTAAAAAGTTTACTCCTCCTTAAAATCATAAAACAAAGTTTAAAATAATACTGTACAAGACTTATATAATTAAACTTCCATAACTTAAAATATAAATAACAAAATTGAAATTCAAATTCAAATTTGGTTCATTCTAATATTTAACTTTTCTTGCTACTATAGAATTAAATTCATGTTTCAAGCTAAACAGTAAAATGAACAAATAATACTATTAATAATAAATATTTACGAACTAAATTTGATAAAAAATATTGCTTTAGACTGCTGTATGTTAGCAGTAGCATGATATATGCTAGAAGACTCGACATACTCTTTTTCTTTTGTGTATATATTCAAGAAAGTATTAAATATTATTATATATTATTTATTCATAAAACAAAATATTGTACCACAATATTTATACACTAATTCTATACAATTATGAAGAACACAGAGCTTACAGGAAAAAAAATAAAAAATAAAATACTACAAGAAGCGTTTTCAAACTAAGCGAATAACAAATAGTAATAAAAGTGAAATTTTATTGCATGAAGTCAGAATTATAAAAAAAAACACACTCCTCTCTGAAATTTAATTGGAAGATATTGCCGCATAGCGAAATTCTTAGAAAATACCGAAAATTCTTCTTACAGCTTTAACTGAGAACATGTGTTGATAGGACCAACAACTTACAACTTTAAACAACGTAAATTTAAACATGGGGAATAAATATTCGTTGATTAAACGAACTTGATACATGATATCAACTCAGACACCATATTCAAAAAGATACAATATTATTTGAATATGTTACAGTTTCATATGATTATATGTAATACATATGTAATGCCTAATGTCAAGCGGAGATTTATTACAGGTCCAACAAACGTCGTCGGCGCTGCAGTAATCGGTAAGACAGAGTTTTCATTAAACAAAACTACAAGAAACAACTTAACGAAACCATCTGAAAATGACGAAAAGTAGAAAACAAATCACACACAGATTTGAACAAAACATCGAAGATCTATGCACACCGGACTAACGATCATGCAGAATGTAATAAAACTAGCGAAAAAACTATGACAGTTAACTCAATACAAAGTTAAGTTTTTTTTCTAAACCGTTGTTTCAAATTAAAAATATTCTGAATAGCAAATAGATATTAAATAACTTTTAAATAAATCAAATTCCAAAATTATAAGGAATTGAAATTGTCTATCGACAATCAAAAGTGTAGTTGAAGTTTCAACTAGAATATTATCAAATAAAAACATATTCTCGTTTAGCGATAGACACCCGTTATATTTTAATGGTTTTATGTGAGACATGTATGTTTGATATCTATAACAATGTATACAGTGTCAAGTTCAGATTTATCAACAAAAATAAAATAATTACTTTTTCTGAAAGAAAATATTGTATAAGCAAAAAATATATTAGTGTACTTACTTATAAATGTTTTATCAAGTAACTTATAAAATATGCTACTAATGTTTATTAAAACTTGTATTATACAAGGAATAATTAAAAGAATAATCACATAAAGTCTAATTATTAAAATAATTGAAAATTCTTATTATTATTTTGTATTGTGTAAATACACTAATAAACGATCTTACATTTATGTGATGCAAAGAATGACTGGGGCGTCATTTTCTCCGTAGGAGGGAGAAATACTGCGTAGCGAAAATATAAGGGATTAATTAAATATGCACAGCTAGTTGGAAACCAACATTATTGTTTGAATATAAAAAAGAAGTTAATTATAAATATTAGTGGCAACTTCTAGTGGTACTTTAAAATCTCAATTGATATATGAAAAATATTTTAAGCTAGACGAAACAAAAACTGCATGCATTTCATTGGGAAAGTTGAGCCAAGGTCAAGGACGGTGCTAGGCTTGTCTAATTGACCGTAGTTGAAAAACATTATATCGAGAGAGCGATATAAAATGCAGTTTAACTCAAAACTGGCTCAATGTTTAGTAAAAGATCAAACAGTTCAGTGCGAGACATTACCCTTACGTTTAGCAGGGTATCTGGTATCGGCACAACAACGGAAAGCCTATTTTTATTAATTATTATATTGCAATAGAAGTGCAAATGAGGAGTATTAAACATGTATAAATTTAAACAATTAAAATTATCTGTATCTTCATCTAGATTTACTTACCATTCTTTAAATATGGAAGAATTGATAAAAACTTTTAATAAACTGAATTATGTTACTTTACTTCTTACCCTTCAATTAAATAATTGCAACTATGTTTTGTTAAACTAATTGTTTCATTAAATCTAATTAAGATCAAATGTTTAGTTAATTTATTTACACATGTACAACCTTAAATTTTAATGTGCCTCTTTTCTATCGTTGAGGAAAACCCTTGGTCACTACCATATTCTACTGGTTTGACAATATAAATTACATATTTTTATCTACTTTTATATTTTTATCTGGCTTAGATTTTACACACTTTTATCTGGATTTACTACGAGCACGGTGCACTCTTGCACGAAATCAACGTTGTTCGAAACTAGACCAAGAACAAACAAAATGTAGCACAATTTAGTGGATCAAATTCCACACCACGTTGGGTGCACCGGACACGCTTCGTCATTTTATGATGTTACATCCGTCGTAAAAAATATTGCGGGTAGAAAACAAAATATGATGCGAGAAAACAAATATTCCGTATTCCAAAGACTGCCAAGACAACAAAGTCACAAGAAATGTTGCAAGAAATATAACTGTCATAAAGGGACACCAGTATTGGATTTTAATTACTTACATTTTTTGGTCTTAAAGCAAATATACGTAGCGTGAAAAAGGTAAAGCGTGAAAAAAGGCCAAAAGAAACGTCAAGTAAAGAACGCTCACTAACGCATTGGATGCATATAGATAATAAAATGCTTAGCTTTAATCCAAAAACAACTAAGAGGTCTGTAAGAAACCCTGAAAGATGAAAAGATTTAAAAAAAAATAAAATTCAATATAATCTAAACCTCATATAAATCCAATGAATGTTGTAGGATCTTTCGATTTATTCAATCATCATCAGAAAATACTCTACAATAAATTAACTTAAAATAACACTTAAATATATTTAATAGTATTATTTAACTTATTCAATTGAATTATAATATGAAAAAAGTAACGTTTAAATCTGATTAAATTACTTTTAACAATTAGATTACATTTTCAAAAATTATTGTCATAAGCTTACAAATAAAAATAAAATAAATATATTTTATTCCTACTTCTTTTAACATGAAATAATTTTTTTTAAAGAGATTGCTATAGATATTGAATTCATTCTTGAAAATGATCTATCAAAATTTTCTGAGGGCACAATTTGCAAAGGTATTAAATAATGATTAAAATAGAAATAAGTAAAATAATTTTTCATTTAATTTTCAAAAAGAAATTAAATCAATAACACAAAAATAATCGTTGATAATTTAGTTTTTACAACAGCAGATAAAGAAAATTGTCTTTTAATTATTAAAAAAGAAGATTATATTATGAAAACTGAAAATAATTATCATGTCATTGTTAAAAATTTAGTTAATAAATTTGAATCTAAATTAAAATTGATTATACATTTACAATCTAATATAAATTTATATAATAAACAATTTTTGTTAAATATGAATCCAATTATTCCTAAAATGTACACTTTGTCAAAAATTCATAAACAAGGTATTTACCTATCAGACCTGTTTTGTCATATCTCACAGTTCAAAATTAGCAAATTCTTTAGGAAAAAATTAAATGGATGAACAGAAATGGATTATAAAATAGATTTTTTGGATCTAACTATTTCTAGATTAAATAATAAAATTTCATTTAGTATTTTTAGAAACCCTACTCATACAAGTCATTGCATTAATTTCAAATCATTTCATTCTAATTCACATAAATTACATTTTTTTGAAAAAATATTTCATAGCCTTTTTCTGTTTTCTTTTCAAATTTCTACTCTCACTCATTCCCGCATATTTTTTTCCATTTTTACCCCATACCTCCCTCCCTTCCAAAGCCTTCCCTTCCCTCTCCTTAGAATTTCCCCTCTTAGACCATTCCTCATTTTCCTCGTCTCCTGCACTTTAATACCGTTCTAAATATAGCCACTTAATTCTTCCTCCATCCCTCTTCACAACATCTCCTCCCTTTGCTTGCCTCCTCTACATTCTATATTCATTCTCCAATTCACATCCATTACCAACTTCTATTTTCCGCCCTGCCCACATCACCTCCTTCCTAACACGTTTCCCTTCTCCTTCTCTTTTACCAACTTAAGGACGTCCATGATTCTTGCCCTGCGCTTAATTTTTATACACCTCCCCTTCCGCTAGTGTAAGCATCTCGCGTGGTAGGCATTTCAGTCTGCCAACGTTTCGCCAAAGTCACATCTGGCATTGTCGAGGCTTAGAGAAAGTCTGAAAACTTATTGTGTAATGCGGTTCGCATAAGACGTTGTTATTCTCCTTTCTACGTCAGCGCTTGCCGCACCTGGTATGGTGACGCATGTTGTTTTGTCTATATATGTTATTGATGGTGGTCGTACACTGGGTGGTTGTGTGGTTACTAATGCTGGATGTTGATGGTGGTCGTACCATAGTCTAGTTTGTGCAATGAATTTTTTGTTGTTTATTTTCACGGTATAGATGTAATATAAGTTTCCAAGTTCTAGAAATGTTTCATTGTCATTTCGTTTATTCGTCGTATTCAGTCGTTTTTTGATTTCAGTGGCTTGTCTAGTAATTCTTTTGCTATAGTGGGGTTCAGTGGCTATTGTTCTAGAGTTTTCAAACGCTATTCTATGACCGGTTGCGGAGTTATGTTGGGCAAGAGCGGACGTGCTGAGGTTCTTATGACGTTGTTCGTGTATTAAGCGATTATGGCTGATATTTCTCTGGTTCTTTGACCGACATAGACCAAATCGCATTCATTGCAGAGTACTTCGCACACTCATTGGCTAGTGATTTTATCTTTTTGTTTGGATAATACTGCTGACTTTTTTTTGTTTGTTAAATACTGTTTTGATGCCGGTTTTCTTTAGGATTGTTGATATTTTGTCGGTAGTTTTTTTTATATACGGAAGAGTTGCAATGGCAATTGGTTCAAATAGTGCTGGTTTCGGACGCTGATTTTGTGATTCGGGGTAGATCCTTGTTTTTTTGGGTATTAGTATAGCCGTTCTGGAGAAGTGCACCTCGCCATATTTCGACTTCAGAGTCTATTTCTTTATCGGTGGTAAGTAATCTTGACCGATGAATTAGTTTTTATTATGGAATTCTTCTGTCCTGGATGGTGGTGTGAATTAGCGCGTAGGTAGGGGTTTGTATGCGTTTTCTTTCTATAAACTGTGTGCAGAAGACCCGTTAGGTTTCTTTGAAATTAATACATCTAAAAAAGATAGTTGATGGTCGTTCTCTACTTCCATCGTGAATTGGATTTTTGGGTGATTAGCATTAAGTGCGTGGAGGAATTTCTGTAATTCTTTACATCCATGTGACCATATCACAAATGTGTCGTCAACATAGCGCAACCATAATTTGGGTTTTAGAGGAATTTTGTCCAAAGCTCTTGTTTCAAAGTCTTCCATAAAAATGTTGGCGATAGCGTTTGAAAGAGGCGAACCCATTGGTGCCCCAAATTACTTTTTCAAAATTCAAGGACAAGATTTGATTTAAAAAATTTATAAAGCATATTGTTCTATTAGTTTCAAAATTAAACAATAGATTTATTTTATTCTTCTTTGAAAGGTAATGACAATAATTTTTTTAAATGTTATCTAATTGTTAAAAGTAATTTAATCAACTTTAAACGTCTCTGTTTTTCTTGTTATAATTCAATTGAGTAAATTAATTTATTGTAGAATATAGTCTGATGATGATTGAATAAATCGAAAGATCTAACAACATTAAGTGAATTTATATGTAATTTAGATTATAACGAATTTTAATTGTTTAATCAATATTCTACTACACCGACTAAAACCAATGTTGGAAAAGATTTAATTTGGCGAGCCATTAGACATATTAAAAATAAAAAAAATCATTAAAAATGGGCCATCACTACAAAAGTTAAGTTCCAATATGCTAAAATTAAGAAGTTTTAAAGCGTTACTTGTTATATACATATTATTTTAATACTTTCTTTGGATTATAAATTAATAACGTACAAAAATTGTTTTAATTATTTACTATTAACGGTCATAACTTATAATTAAAATAAATAATATACAAGTAGACTTAAAACTAAATAATGCCGAAATGCAATATGTATTTTATAACAATTATTAATACTAATAATTAGGTAGAATGAAAGAAATATGCTTAGATTCAAAAGACATATAAGTCGTCTTAATATAATACAGATTTTATTTTATTAAAAAAAAAAGTTATATAATTCAGGTTATGTAATGAATATTGGAAAATAATTTAAATCAAATTCTTTCAACAGGATCTTGATATATTATAGAAAATATCTTCCTCAATTGTCGCCAACTTTCAAACGTCTGATTATGAAAGCTATTTGGATTCTAAGTAGAACAAAATTTCTCTGTTTAAAATATGTTTTAAAAATAGCTCGAATTCTTGCAAACGAATGGTAAAATAAAATTCTTGTAAATCACAAATGTTAAGATATGTATATAAAAATAGATTTCTAAAGGTGCTTTAACAAGGTCCCTATTAGAAAAATGCATATCTTCCAGAATCCATTACTCACCATATAATTGAGCATTATGTCGTAAAACAATAAAAAATTTGAATTAATTGCTAAATTCTAATTAATTTACATAGTTAATTTAAATTATGATCTGTACAATTTATAATATACAAGTAACTTGAATGACACATAAAATGTTCACAAAACATGTCATGAATATATTTTGTTATATAGATTTAAATTCTTTTATAAACATTTCATTTGTATTACTTTTAGTGTATAAGAATATTTTGTTATATAAATCTCATTGCATCTTGGAAAAAAACTGAACCAAATTAAAATCTCTTCTATAAAATCAAAAATTTGTGACCTGGGTTTTCGTGACAGAAACGTGATCCACGGCAAATAGTAAACATCTTTATGGTACAAGTGCTTTAATTTTTGGGTTGTTAAAAAACTAAGCACTAATAATTTTTCGATTCATACAAACTCAAACTTTCATGTGAGCTATTTCTTGCCAAGGTGAGTTATAAACACCCAGATTATTATTAATGCAAAAATATAACGGTTTAATAAAAGGTATTAACGCTAGCAGTAATGAATTGTAATAAATTATTTTTATCGTAAATTATTATTTGGTTAAAATCTATTAAAATTATTATAATTGACATATTCAATTCTTATATTGCAGGGATGGCAAACCACTCACTCATGGGTGTCAAAGTATTGTAACGACAAAAATGTTAAACGAATTCAATTCTTTGGATTCTACTGCCGAGATTTTAAATAAAATCAATAAATTCCATAATGTAGCAATTTTTCATTATAATTTCATTTAATTATACAAAGTTAAATAAAACTAATCTCAGAATAAAATATCTATCTGAAAACTAAACAGGCGTAATGAGTCCGGACGCAGATGCTATTTTGTAGATGAAGGGTAAGCTAGCCGCGACGCAAAATTTATAAACGAAGGGAAGAGAAAAATAGTCTTTTTACGTGAATGAGAATGACCTCTAACCTAAACTCGCGTTTGTTCGTTCATGAAATTAGAGAGAGATTATGGTATAAATAAATTAGGTAATAGGCTTCTAATAAGCAGAAGTGATTTGCATCAAACTTCTACCGAAGTTGATACGAAACATGGCGAGATCAGCCGGGAAAAAAATATAAAAGTGAAAACTCTGTGCGAAAGGGATCAGATTTTTTACTAGTCTTGACCAGTCTATCTGCAGCATTTTAAATAAATTACGCGTATTTTCCTTTCATAAATTGTTTGCGTTGCCGTGAGAATTATGATAGACGTTCAGATGCAAGTAGGCGATTATTTTGTGCTAAATCTTTGATTAAGAAATTGAAACACCTTAAGTTCTTTTGATTTTATTCTGAGTAAATAATTTTATTCAATGTAACTAATTTTCATTTGATATCAAGCAAATAAACAATTAACTTTTATTTAGATGTTGGTTACTAGTTTTTATATTTACTTACAAGTGTCTCGTTGGAAAATAAATCTTTATGAAAATATAATAAATCAGAATCGCACTATATCTTGTTATACTGTCAGTCAACCAAACCCTTATTAATTACTCTTTAATTGTTATTAATTAAGTGTTGCTTGGTCGTTGTTTTATTCATTTTCGAATCAGAGGAAAATTGTGTTGTATCCGTATTAACTTTTATGTGGCCAAAATAAATCTTAACCATACTTGTTTTATTATTTGGCAAAGTTCGTAAATCCACAATAAATGTTGTTGCATGTACAATATATTGGTTTGTTGTTAATAGAGTATTTTAAAGTCAATCGCGTTTTATTATGATTATATTTTATTAATTCTTGGGTCGTACTTGCTTTATTAAGATCGGATCTTGGCTATAATCAAGCAAGATTCCATAAATCATTGTCAGTTTTATTAATGTATGAATTTATTAAACCCCATAAATTATTTATTAATTTAAACTACGCTCCTAAATAAATTATTAATTATTGCCCTACCAGTCCCGATCAAGTTGACTGTGTTTTAACAAGAACTGATTAATCTATTCTTCTTCTTATATCTATTTAACGTCGGCATTCTCTCGCCTTGGTAATACTGTGGCCTTGACCTAAAACCGACACAAAGATTGAGCGTGTTTATTTTAAGTATCTACATAAAGGGATTTATCCAATTTCGCTAATCCCTATGCAAAATTATAGCCACTTTTTAACCTGTTACAATCACTTTCGTTTTATTTGTGCCTTACACATTTAATTACAGATACATGAATAGAACACCATAAAAGGAAATACACCGTAAAAAGAAAGGTGACACATTAACACAGGTGAATAATGTTAGTTCTCATCTTGCAAAAACAGAAGGCTCTTCTCGATCGGGGTCCTCCGCAGGTCTTTCACACCCCCGAAAAGAGGCCTCACTGATAAGTATTTGATTAAAAGAAAAAGTTCTACAATAGGACTTAGATGCTAAGGCTTAGAATTCATGCTAATCTTTCACTCCACCACACTGAAATAATTTAACAAAGACTTGGCAAAATAATCACGTGATGAAGTCGATACTTCCTTGCCGCCTCTTTTTACTTTATATTTGCATTATTTTTAGAAAGAAAAGAAGGTAAACTAATCACATATTCGCTTTCTGGAAATACCCAAAATTTGTCTAATACTAAAAGGGGCAGATGATTTAATTTTATGAAGAAATTCTACTCAGCCTACAATTAGTCGATACTATTTTCGTCCTAGTTATATCTGATTTGACAAACCAGGGAATTCTATTAACTCTAAGACAAACACTGTGAAAACCCCTTCCCGGTTGATCCGCCCTGTCCCAATCTGCCTGACATTTTTGAAATAAAACTTCTTTAAATCTAATTTCAAGGATAGATGGATGCATCGTAATATTCACCATATCATCCTCATGACCTAATCTGGCGACCTTCTGATTTCCCAGAATACCAGCGTGCCCTGGAATCCAGTAGAACTTGATATTACACTCTTTTACACGAGCTCCAAATAAAAGGTCTCCAATGTCGAAAATGATATGGTGAGATTTGGAATTAAGATATTTTTTTCCGATACTCTCCAACACACCCATTAAATCCGAAAATATCACCGCAAATTCAATTTTATGACCGAAAATACACATAATAGCAGTTAGAATTGCGAAGGCCTCGACGTAAAAAATTGACAAATTTGGGGGAAGGGAACCTTTAATATTTATATTAAAGTTCCAGTTGTAAATACCAAATGCCATAGAAGACGGATCAACCTTAACCGAACAATCTATGTAAAATTGCTTATGATGCAGGAACTAATTAGTCTTAAACTCCTCAAATTAATACCTTACATTCGGGGGATTGACGTTCGCTTCTTTACCGCACTTGAAGTTGTTTACGACTCTGACTTGCGAAAAACAAGTGAAAACTATAGCAAGGAAGTTTATTTTTAGTATCTACCCTTCCTACCCATTCTACAAATTCACTAAAAGCCTCTGCTAGCGATGGAAAAGACCTCCCAAGATATCTATTACCTGTTACAGTCAAATCAAGCAACTTTTTAACGATTTTAAAATGATTAATAAAGGAGTAAAAGGAGGCGTACTTTCTACGCACACTTCAGAAATTATTCAAGTTTTTTTCGCACGTATATATGTAAGAAACGCCGAAACCAATCTGATTAATCTCGTCTGTTCCATGTCATAATTTTCAATTTGACAGTATCGTAAAAATCCTCGTAGTCACCTTATTTAAAATCTAGTTATGAATTCCATAATTCCTTGCAAAATTTGTGATTATTAGGTCTCATTTGTTGTGCAGAAACTTCTGCGAAATGAAGATAACTAGAATTTAGAACGAGTGCTGACTTGTCTACAGCTGATGGACACAAGTCGAACATTAAAAATCATACCTCATTTCAAAGCTCTTACAACATCAAGAACAGTGGTGTATACCATATCTTGGTAGCTCTTTTTGTTCAGGAGTTATAGCCCTTCAAAAAAGGGCTCCAACAGACCTAAAAGAAATCTGTTATTTAACGTTATAAGCGCTATAACACCGACTCAAATTATATTTTACCGACGCTCTACCGTCTAACGATTTATTATATAACTTTAGACATTAATAAACAATATTTTTTCATACTGTTTTTAATAAATTCTTGGAACTATCAAATTAATAGAAATTTATTTCGAGTGTCGTTCTATACGTAGTTAAATGTCTACTCTAATAATACGTAGTAATATTAGAGTAGACATTAATAAAAAGATAAAGGATACGAATTGTGTGCTTCAATGTGCATAATTTAATGGGTTTAGTTTCCATGGGGTGCCAACCTATGGAAACTAAACCCATTAAATTATAATATGAATATATATATATATATATATATTTGTTAATTATTATAAAACTGCTATTAAGTCAAAATAATTTATTATAATGATTCCTTACACTGAAAATATATTATATACAAAAGATATGCATTTTAGAGATGTTTAAAAGTATTTTTTTCCGATATTCGATATAACACCAACAATACTGTTGAACTGCCCTG
>WYDF02315837.1:0-28244 GCA_009867245.2 Adranes taylori
CAAAGATTAGTTACCACGTATACAAAATGTTACGAATATGTTATGATTCTTTGAGTGTGATATTTTTAGAATAATGATTTTATTATTAGTTAAACAATACCTATAGAAAATGGCATGGGTCTGTGTGCTTGACGGAACTCTAGTGTCAACTTGATATAACAAATCGCAGTCTGTATAGGTGGTAAATTGTTTATGATTATAGTCCAAGAATAACAGATTTTCTTTTATTGAAATTATTATGTTATATAAATGATACAATTTATTTATAATGTGTGCATACTTTCTATTTTGATATAATCAATCTTTATGCAAAAAGATCTATTTGATTTATTTTATTGTAACAGAGTACTGTAACATTGTAAACTTATATAAACAATACAATGTTCGAGTTCTGTTAATATATTCATCAATATACTAGATGTTGTTTCTACATGATTTACGAATATTATTACGTTGTACATAGTCGGATCAAACGTCTGCTGGGCCAAAACAGTATTTAAACCGTCTAAACCAGTACTGAAGTATCTACAGCATTTCTTCAGTATTGTTTTGGATGCACTTGCGTTGGTGCTTTTTTTTTCTGTTAGACTGTATGTGGCGTAAAAGAAGCGTTTTGATTGAGTGTTTCATTTCTAATGGAAGTGGAATCACTTGACTATGAAATGCGTTTATTAACATTTTACAGGCAAAAATTAAGAATGATTTATTTCAGAATTACTTGTATTTGGTGACACATTCATTACTGAATTTCTTTTTTGCATCGAGTATTGATCGATATTCAAGCATTCAGGTTATTTTTCGCAGAGTAGTTACAACCCGAATGATGACTCATAAATACGTGGAATCGAATATTTCTGCCGCTACCCCTACAAAACAATTAAGAACAGAGGATCCTGAAGTCAAAAGCTTCAGCCTGCATAATTCCGTTCTTGTATGAGAGCACACTTTTTTTTAAGAACAAAAGTTTAATCTTAATCCGACTGTGTATTACAAATACTTTAAAGTTTGTGTGATACTTTATTTCAAGTTACGTTATTGTAATAAAGTAAATATTTTATGTCGATCGACCATGCAATAAAATCTCACTATTGATCTAATAAAATCTTACTATTGATTTAAATACTCAACATTTATACTTTAAATTCTTCAAATAGCGAAGATTTTCTGCAGATTAAAGATCTATTTACTTACAGTTTTTGATTTTATTGTCTAGTTGAAGCTGCGAAAATAATTGTTACCTTTTGTTTAAATTACTATCTTATCGAATATATTTATATTGATTTTTTTATAGTAGAGAAATATAGAGATTTTAATGAATACCTGTGTTTAATTACATGTTTTTACAGATTGCAGTAAAATTATAATTCGCCAAACATTTTGATTCTAACTGAATATCGAGTTTATTTAATTTAGTGCTCTCAAAAGAAGAGATAATAACCCCTACGACGATAACTGAATATTAAAAGAGTCAGTGAAGCTCCAAGTATAGACGAAGAGCACATGTGGAAGACCATCAAAAAGATGCAGCAGAACCAGGGCGACCATTTTTATCGTAAGATAATCAGGGATCTAGAAGATTAATTGGGTGCTTTGCACGCGTAAATACTTACGCGAAGCGGTCGTAGTGGTGGGATTAATACCGGATTTGTTATAAGTGTCCGAGACATTTATTACTGCGTGAGACTGGGTTTAAATCCCGGACGAAAGGTCACTCTAAGCACAATGCAACTGGACAAGTGGAGAAAAATAACTTGCATAACATAACGAAATAATTGATGGAGGAAAGATTAAAGGTACAAAAAATACAAAAAAAAATACAGAGAGCTCGATAAAGAACCACGCTCAAGAACAGTCGATGCTTGAACAACTTAAATATCTTAAAGACTTATAGATTAAATTGAAAGGCCTGAAACTCCAATAAAATCAAGAAATGTCAGATTTATGCAAATATAAACACCTAAGAAGGCACGAAAACTGTAGAGAATTAGAGCCTGAAAAAGGAAGGAAATTTGGAGCAGAAGTTTATAAAAATTGAAAATGAACACGAATTGGCAATTTTAAAAGAAATTACTACATCTATCAAGAAAACATGAAGCAACAAAGCTCCTGGAGAAAATCAGGCAATCGCGGAGTACTTCAACAATGAAGTAAAGCCGAATATTAATCTTAGTTGGCCACAGTATAAGTTGCGAAGTATGGATTTTACCTGATTACATTCTTATATCTTTAATTATGTAAAAGATAGCTATCATTTTTAATTTTTTTTATTATTAAGCATTATTTCTGTAGTTATTGGTATATTTAAATAATCGTTATTTTAATTTATCATCATCGCTTGACTTATTATGTAAACTAATGTCCTTATCGTCACCGTTACCCGCTCGCGGAGTAACCTCGCCAAGTGTACTCGCATCCTCTCTCGCCCTACATCGAGAACACCTCAGTGCCGTGGCCATGACATACCCAAGTAGCAACAGGTGCTGCCTTAGCTCTCTGAATATATATATATATATATACATATATATATGCTTTATTTCACTAAGTAGTTTATAGGGAAGGCACGTTAGTAGCGAAACCTTCCAGGCGAGATTCCATTACCAATTCTAATACCCGAATCGTAAATAAACCACGCAATAAGGAAATAACATTACTTGGGAATGATATTAATAAGCAAACCGAAGTTAAAGAGGATATAAATAAAAAAAATTATGAACAACTCGAAGGAACAAATAATTTACTTACTTCATTATTAGAAGTATTAAATAAATAAAATTATTTAAGTTTGTAAGATGTCAGTTTAATTATAAATGCTAGGGAATATAAAGGAGTACACCCAAATTTTTTTTCACACAAAAAATTAATGGGAATATAATTCTTCAGTGAGTCTGCTTCTAATGGAACTTCCAATAATGAGACTACTGTTCCGTATTACTTGAACAGGCATATTTTCGGGTTCATTATCAGAAGGCACAAATTCATCGTTGGAAATGTCTCCTTCACTTCCATTACCTAAACTATGGAGAATACAATAAGTTTTAATAAATCTGCATATTCTTTCATGTCCTCCTAATTTAATATGAGCTGTTTAAAACGCTCCGTCAGTAACCCAAAAGTGTGTTCAGTATAAAGTCGACCAGAGCTCAGTTTTTTTATTATAATTTATATGAGTTGGTTATAATATGTCTGTTGAGATCATGCTATAAATAAAAAGGCAGATGCAGACTATTGTGCGAATTACGAAATACTAAGAATATTACATCTATTATGAAGGTAAGAAATATCAGACCTATTGTAGAGGGTACCTAGTTATAATGTATAGTGTATTTATTGTGTTATTGTTATTGAGAGATATTAGTTATATCGTGTAGCATCTTTGTTGGTATTGTCTTCCAGAAGTATATTCTATGTTAGCTCATTTATCTTCTTAGTGTGCAATATTAATGGGAAATTTTCAATAGTATATCTGCCGAAAATATATAACTGGAAAATATATAAATAGGAAAATATATAACTGATTTTATTTTGTTGAAAATAATGGATTAAAATCAAGCGTAGTAATACCTCGTCAAGATTTAGGAGTTTTAATTGTTATATCCCTGCTCGTAATTGTTAAGTTCATTGCCGATTTCTAGCCGGTCTAAGACCTGTAAATTTAGAGTTGTTGTAAGGAAATGGCGTTTTGGAATCGTACCTTTGTTCGTGGTATGAGGCTAGAATTTTGGGAAAGACCGAAGCTATTTGGCAATTCCTAAGCAAGGTGGATTGTTTTTGGTTTATCGTCTGAAAGAACTACAATCCAAATTAATTAAACTCTAATTGTCGTAGTGTATTAATAAAATACAAATAAATTTTAAAAGTCCATTTTGAGATATGTGGGATTTAAAGTGCATTCGGGAAGCTCGATCAACGATTCGGTTGATTCGGTAAGTTTAATTTTCTTGCTTTAATGGCGTCACGCCTAAGTTCACCATTTTGTGTGTTTCAAATAAGGCGGATTTGGTGGATTACTAGAGGATATTTCAGCGATTCATGGCCATTCAACTTTCGTCTGATGGGTAATCGTTGGAGCTCGTAATTTTTTTGTGGATTTGCGGTTTTTTTTGCCACATGCAACTTGGTTGCTTGTCAGGCTGAAATCCGGGCCAATCACAATCTGAGACTATCTGAGCAGCACTATCTGAGATAGTGCTGCATCTGCGGAACGTACTGGCGGTTCATATGAATCACGTCCGTAAGGTGAATTACCAAGCGTATTCCTGGAATTAGCTAGTGACGTAGTCCATCGGGAACATGTCAAGTATTTTACGTATCTTTGTTTGTATCATTTAGAGCTTGTCATTTTAAAAGTTTTTTTGTTGATCATTAATTTGGGCATCACGCAAAAACGTTATCTTACTTTAGGTCCTTGCTTGTTTATATAATTATTGCCAGTCCGTTTTATACCGAAAAATAGGGGGAAGCCAGCATTTACTGTTCAGGGAAAGTATTAATCTTGAATGGGTAGCAAACTGTGTATCGGTTCTTATAATAACGGATTTGAATATTACTTTAATTTCATTTGTATTTATTGAATTTAGTGCTGTGCTCAGTCAGGCTTAATAAGTCAAGGGCGAAAAAGATTATTATGTTTTGATTAAATTAATTATTTAAAGTGATATTATCCTCGGATTTTTGCATGCGTTAGGAAGCTAATTCGTGCATCTGATTTATGCAAACCATTTTTAAAGTGAACAAACATATTTTAGGTAAAGGGCATTGACTGAATCAGCTTGGCTCTTCCATGCGTACTGCAATATAAAACATAGATTTATCCTTAAGCATTGTGCTGTGATAAATGATAAATAACGATGATCCAAATTGTTATGTGTTGTAAGGAATTCCTTATTTTACTGTTATATTTTTATATTGGTGCTTGCGGCAACCAATTTTAAGCTGTTATTTTATACGGGGGGAGGAGGTTTTTAAGTTTATTTCAAATAACATTTTCAAATAACAATATAATTATTCGGGGGAATATTTAGGCTTGCTTGAAATTGTTTGTCCATAAGAATAGTTACTTGAATAAAGATATATTATTTATATTTTGGTATCTAGCCTTGACTAATAGCTACTCAGAGTAATTATTACCAACTTATTATTATGTCCAAATAAAATTTTTGAAATAGTATTTATATTCAGATACAATGCAAGTAGATCAATAAATGTGGTACTCAGTTATCGTCAAGTAGATTCCCAAATGATGTATAAAATTATTCTACTCACATTTCTGTCGATTCTACTATCAAGCACTTCATTTATAATTATACACAGTTATTTTATTAATTCACTTCGATTTATTTTAATTTATTTCAATAAACAAATTTGTATCGTAATCAATTTAATTTATTTTATTCAAAGACATCAAACTTAAAAGAATTATTTAATTGTTATCCAACACTTCACTTTACAATGCCCCATATTGCAACTTAATTTGGAATAAATTATTTAATTCACGCTTTTATTTTCACTACACTGAATGACATTCTTGGTACATCCTGCATTTTGAAACTTCTTTTTATTGACTGTCATCGATCGTGTGAACTATGTACTTCTTATTACTTCTTTGTTTCCTTCTCGACCTCTCAAACTTTCCTAGCAAAGTAACGATAAGTACTTTTCATTGCTGTCTCCCTACACTAGTAAATTGCTATAATTTAATGTATTTTCATGCTATAATTTACTGTTATATACCTCTCACCCTACTCTACTAATTATTCTGTACGCATACTTGTACTGTATCATTCGGTACGCTTTCACTAATTATTGGTTACCAATCAGATCTATTTTCTCACGGCAACGGCGACACCTCGCTCACACACTACTTGCATTAGTGACCCTATGTATAAAAGAATTTGTTCAAAGTTTAATTAGCAACAACAGTTCAATCAACGATTATTTCTACATTTCAATTATAAAGCATATTTATGTTAAACATATTTATGTATCTGATCGTTTTTTCTAATTAGTTCGTCTAGCGAAAAAACTGATTACGTACCAAGCGTACACAACTATCTACCATAGAACTAAATTAGAACGAGGACAAGTTGCCTCGTAAAAATATTCTCTATGAGGGTGGTTTGACGGAAGTCTAACCTAAGTAAGAGAACGCACGATTTTGGTTTTTTTATCATTCATTTTTTAACATAGTCCCTTTTTAATACTTCGTTCCTTTTCTCCACGGCTTTTACTGTTCCTTCGTCTTCTGTGTCAAGTAATGGACCCAAGTTTCATCAACAGTAATATATCGACGAAAAAAAATCTTCGAATCTTCGCCAAACGTTTCTCTAATCCGTCACACGTGTGCATATTGGTCGATAGTGACTAAACGCGGCATCCATCGCGCGGATGCTTTTCATATCCAAATGTTTGTGTATTATGGCGTGTATATACTCAGTTACCAGTTCACGAATATTGATTCGACGGTTTCCATAATAACATCAAAGATTTTACTGATGATTTCCGGTGTGGTGACGATATTTGAGGGCCATGAGTGGTCACCATCAGAAACACTTGTACGACAACGAATAAATTTAGCTTTCCACAATTTAGCTTCCACAATTAACTATTGCTAATGACTGTACAGGCTCACCATAAACAACGGCAGGTTCGGCTTTGACTTCTGCATTGTTTCTCCCATTCTTGTGAAGAAACTTAATCATTGAACGATATTATTATTTTTCCCTTTTTTATAAAACACAAAGTTGCTTGCTTGAGTCGGCTGTACAAACCAAACTAGTTGTTCTTCTTACTCCAGACGTCATGCGATGGATTACAGATATCAATACCAATATGGCGTTCGTTGTTATGTAATGACATCTGTCAAAGGCTAGGTTTATGTCAAACCAGTCTCGTATTTTATAACCACAAACAAAGCCTTCAAAATCATCAAGTTTTTGAGGCCGGCAAAAACATCACTTCAGGTAATAAAAGGCGACACGGCGACTCCTCAAAAATATCCATCAGGAACCTAGTCAGTTGCATTCTTTTATATATAGTAATTATCTAGTTTTTAAATTGTGGACCCAGAGTTTATTTTTGCTTAGTTTCCGAGAAAATGAGTATATCCAAGGTTTGTCGCCTACTTCGATGTATTATACTGATGTATGAATACTTTCATTAATGGCGGAAATAGGCCAATGAAGAAAGTCTGCATACCAATTGAATACATCTTTACGTGAACGAATCCATTCAAATTGTTGTGTTTTCAAAGATCGTAAAAAATTACTAAACAAAATACATTTTTTTAACAAAATTAATTTTCTAAATCCTCAGTTTGAACAAGTTAGTCTTCGATTATTGGGCTATCATTATTTTTAAAACTATCTAAAACAAATGATAATAGTGACATCATATTTCAAGAGCGCTATTTAGTAGTCGCTTGTTATAACTTAATAAACGATTATCGTAACTGAAATATATGTTACTTATGAAGCAAACTTTAATATTATTTTAAACCGGTTGATTGTTTTTCATTCCTTCTGTTGTAATTATAATAGTATAAAAGACGTAGTTCACGTTCGAGTAAACGTGAACAATGTCTCGTTCGAGTAAACGATCAAATAAACGTATTTAATTAATTTCTAAGTAAATGATAAATCAAATATATTTACATCTAAACTTGAAATCTCGCGACAAAATCCCAATTCCATTAGTATTAGAAATTAGTCGGTGTTCTTCGTACAGACGCGACCCGAGAGTGGACCGCTTTAACCAGCAACCTCAACATCAAACTTGCTTGATGCCGGTCATTGTAAACTAGCGACATGGTATTAAAAGCCGAGGAAGGATTTCTAAATTGAATTTATGAAACAACTACACATTTACTGGAACAACTTTTGACGAAGAGACCATGTAACACTTTAGAACTATACATAAGTTTTATTGTGATATAATGCAATTATTAATTCTATAAAATCTTGTTCACATTTAGAATCTTGTTTTTTATTACTAAATAATTTTTTTTTGTGTTTTTTCGTTTCCACGAAACGGTTCTTTCGTTGACTTTGGCTATTGATACAACTATACTTATACCATGGAGTAATTAGCACAAAATTAAGCTAATTATCCAATTTAATTTAACAATTTAAAACATTTGAGTTAACAACTTAATATAATATCTACAATTTCTATGGCAAGGCAAACCGAGAATTCTTATAAAAATAATTAAAACAGCGCGTATTAAAACTTACATCGTAACCCTAATGAATCTAATATAATAATGAATAAAAACTTTCTTTTATAGGCAACTAGCATCTTTCGCCAGCCAGATGATTTCATTATCAAAATGGTGCATGCAAATTTTCCATTATATATGAAACACTACTAATTAATTATTGACCATCTACCGTCAGAAATATAGGTCATAACCTTATATTCTATTCTTAATTAGAAAGCCTATTACATGAATTACAAATGTATTTGTATTACAAGAGACAATTAAAATAATTAACAATTCAAAACACAAATATTAGAATGGATGAGTATCGCATTATGTATACTGAAATTATATACGGGGTCCATCCGTTAGTAGTATATTTTGTAATATAATTTAGTAGTATATTTTGTAACTATATATTGTTATTGTTTGTTTTCTATATTTCAATAAATGTCGTTTATGTATTTGATCTATTTCAATATGCTGCTTGTTTGTTTAGTGCGTTTTTGATGTTTAGTTTCAAGTTTTGCAAAAACATTTCGGCGTGTAGGTTACGGGTGGCTATCTTGTTGCGAGAAATTGCATTTCTGTCTCTCACCGAAGGAATATTAAGAGGCTTGAATAAATTACATATAGTTAATGCCCATTTTGTCAGCCTAACCAAAGCTGTTGACTGCTTTAATCTCAGTTATCATTTCAAAAGTTATATTTGTACGATATACGCTGAATAGCGCTTGATTTGATTTCAAGGTACATACAAATTAAAAACCCAAGTGGTCTCTGGTTTAGAGCGGGGTAAAATGATTTTATTGGCATAAATCTTTTTGCCTTTGTTGTATTTTTATTATTGTTTCCGTTAGTGTTATGTTTTCCAGCATGGTTTTTGCCCCCTCTATTAGTTTATTTGTAGGAATATTTGTATATAGCTACATGGGGCTGGTAATTTACTAAGTTCTATTGGTGAGTTACCAAGCTATATAAAACATGTTTTGACACTGTCAGAGTAAAACAATTAGTGCACAATATTTTGTTGTTTATTATTAGCAATCTGAATATACTTTTTGCCATTTTTTCCTAATGAAAAAAATTTTTTTTAATGCTACGGATATTAGAATTGATTTTAATATATTTGAAACGCGGACCCAAGGTATGATATCAGATTTTCTCTCTTTTGTAGAATCACTATTTTTGAACGTGCAGTTCTACACGAAACATGCAGTCCTAAATCACATATACATGGATTAGTTTCTGTATATTTTCCCTATTCTCCAACACATGTAGTAAGCATCCGGTAACTTAAGTGACCTTGACTACAACATCTAGAATAGAGGCTTGTTTGTGAGTTCTCGTCGTGCATGGCAGGTCGATGTTGGTCTTGTGTGATGTTTGTGTTTAGGAAAGAGCTGATATAAAGTTAACCTATTTTTGTTGTTCAATAGAAATAAAATAAGATCAAGAAGAAGATCCTGTGTAAAGCTGTGAGTAGCTTTATAAAAAAAGCTTATTTTGATTAATTTGGGTTAGGTTTGTTGATCACGGAAGAACCTGCACCCTGCATTAGGTCTGTAAAAACTGTAGAGCGCATTTACTAGAATAGCCTATCGGGATTAGGGTTGGAGAGAAATCAAAAACCACTACGATGACTGTTATTTCTGCCTAGTATATATTGTAATCATAGATATGGCTATCCAATTAAAATAATAAATATTTCAATGTTAAATTTCTCATAAATTAAATATTAAACCGAAGCTATGCTTAACTAAATAAGCCCAGTACATTAATGCGACTGCAAGACATTTCTTTCGTTGCCATTTGGCTAGGTAGTTAGGAAAACACTCAGTCGTTAATCCCCGCAATTCTTCAGGTACTTTTAGAAAACTCTCACTCTTTAAAGTAGTAGAGAAATAGACAGTTAATTAATTAGAGAGGGATGTTCCGCGTTGCAGCCGAAGTTGGTGCAAGCTCGAATAATACCCTCGTTTTTTTTCTGCTAGTAACATGCCATTTAGAGTTTTCTGATATTTAAAATAGAACCCACTTTAGTCGACTCTCTTCCGTTTCCAGTTTTCAAGTTTTAAATCTAAATACTTTACGACTATTAAAGAAGGTACTCATGTTCAAGTACTAATAACGTGGCTGAAAATTGAGCGGCAAGGAGAATCAGATCAGCGTAGTTAGAGGCATGTAAGTCAAATTATTATTTTATTCATTAATCAGATTAGCAGAAGTACATCAATTAATTTATAACGCATGAAAAGAAATATTAAATTCATTTAAAGAATTGAACTTACAAGTTAAACTTAGATTTGATTATTGCACAATAGGTATTAATTTAGTAATACAATCTTGCGTAATAATCGTATTGTACTTATAACCTTTTTATGCTGATACAAACTGCTTAAAATAATACAGCGATCATTGGTAATAATTATTAAAAGTAACTAAACGTTTTGTACTTAGCCATCATTTACCAGTATAGACCTTGTGAAGTTATTGTAATATGTTTAAGATGTACTTAGCCATTATTTGTCAAACTCAGATTCACTTGAAACATTGTACTAATAATTTGTTGATTGAAAATAGAATTTTAAAACTGATTAATCGTTTCATTTTTTATTAGTGTTTAACATAAATTGTCTGATCATTTAATTATAAGCTCTGGATCGTAATTGCTTCTTCGATGCTGCATCACTATTTTGAGAAGGCAATGGTCTTATATTTAACAAACCTGATATGTCGGTATGACTGATATTACCCTGAAGTAAAACATTAAGTTCCCTTTCTTTAGAGCGCAGATACCCTTATGTTCTAATAAAATTCCTTTTACTCTACCACCGTTTAATCTAAAGTGTTTTAAAATATTTTGTGATCTCGAAAGAAGTGGGAAATTTTAGGACCAATAGAGTTTTGTAAAAACGAGCCTAATAACATGTTGCACCAAAAATAAACGAGACAATATTATTGGAGGCAATATCTTGATTAAGTCTCTGCAGGACGGCACTCACAGGAAATACCGATCCCAACGTTCTAGTAGCTACAAGAACTTCTTTAAGGACGACTGTTCTCACTCTGATCAACTAATAAAGGTGACAGTGATTATGAGTGGATGTCATCAACTTTGAGAAAAGTGGTCTATTTAGATATTTTCAAGATAATTGTTGCCTATTTGTTGACAGCTCAAAGCTACGTTTGAAATGTGACCTCACAATGAAACCAAATATGGTTGAATAACAATTTCTCACTCAACGAAAATGCAAGAAGAATAAACACTACAACTTTGATTTTGAAGACATAGTATCATGAACATTAATGAGTGATTTGTGTGGACTTAAAAAATGGTAAACTTTCTCCTTGGACATTAATGTGGCTACACCAAATTTCCTTGCTTCTTGCTCCTCTGGGACATCAGAGAAAAAACGCACCACTGGGTTAGAAAATAGTGTCCTAGCAGAGAAAACAAGAAAGTTGGGGACAAAAATGTCATTAAAGACCCCTGAGCTGAACGAGTGAAAATCATATTTTTCAACTGCGTATCAAGCTGCGACTTGAAACAGTTTGTAAACGCTCTTGTTAAGACCGGATCATGCTTTGCATAGAAAGGGAAAGAATGGCTCTTTTGAATAGTGAAAAAATTAAAGCAGGAATATAACGTCCTACAAATAAGAAAACTTATTACGGATCCTGATATCATAAATTCGATAAGCGAAAAGTCTGGACTTCATTTAATGCAGTTGTTGAAACTTTTCTGGGTAAACGCAAAGCTGAAACTATGTTGAACTGCTAACCTAAATGCTTTACAAATCATTTCAAGTGCATATATCCAGTCAGACCGTTCTCCAGAAAATTTAGGAGACATCAGTGAGGAATAAGGTGAAGGATTTCACTAGGATATTAAAACTATGGAGCATCGCTACCAAGGAAGGTGGGATATGCACCAGGCATCAATTGGCCTGTGATCATAGATTTTTGTATTTTTTCATAAACCTGACATATTCATCGTCTAATTCTTTGCTCTTGATGTTTTCAAAACACAATTATGAGAGGTCTGGTGACATTTGATGACAAACGTTTATCGCTCTAAACAGGATTTCACTAGGACTTATCAATATCGACCAAATTGTTCTTTGAAAATAGTATGCTGTCATTTGAATATCCATCCTTGTTTGCATATACAATTCTACCAGCGATTGCCTAAACAAATCAGAAGCGTACGTAGAAACATATTTCGAGTGAAGTTTAGTTTTTGGTTGGGTATATTGCATACTTGTACGAAATTGAGTATATTAAAATATATGCATAAGTTCTTAGAATATATATTTTTTCTTGCATCCAGCAAAAATAGCTGTGTTGAAAAATATAAAAAAATGTCCCAAGAATACTGAAAAGGCAGCTTAGAGAGAATTTTAATTACGCAAAATACAAAGCGTCTGTCCAACTTTTAAAAATCTGAAAAATCTGGGCTCGGCCGCGCACCCGCGCACTTTAGGAAAACTATACTGTAGCTGATAAATCCTCGAATTCCCAAGTACCAGATCTTTAGAGATCTCAGAGTTTCTACAAAGTTTGGTTTTGATTTGTAAGTAATAAGTAATATCCAAAAGTTCTGGGCATTACTCTTAACATGTCAGCCGCCTCTATAATCTACTCTCAGCCCTCATCATTTTAGGGCCTCAGTACTGTAGAGGTTACTTTAGCTAATGACTACAGTTAAAGTAACAAAATCAATCATAGTTATGGGTCCTGATTTATTATAAGAACTTAAAGTAGATGATATAAAATATAAATATTGTAAAGACGAAATGTTAAAGGTACTCACTTCTTTGAATTCTACTGTCCATATATTAAATATTTTAAGTGGTCAAAGGGAATAATGTCTAAATGATGGGAAATTATTAAAATCAATAAATTCTATAAAGTAATGTAGCAATCTATGATTATAATTTCGCTAAATTATATAGATTAATCTCAGAATAAAAATATCTATCATACACACGCGGAATTAATCAGAACGCAGGTGTTACTTTGCAGAGGAGGCGTAAAACTAACCGCGACGCAAGAAATTAGAAACAAGCAGAATAGAAAATAGTCGTTTTCGTTCATGCAGATAGAGAGAGATACTGAAGAAATAGTTTAAGTAATAGGCTTTTTAATAAGCAGAGGTGAGATGCATAAAATTTTGCGAATGAAGTACAAAATGTTGCGCGAAAGGCATGGGTATAAAAGAAATTCCCTGTTGGAAAGGTAACCAGAGTCTTGTAAGATGTTTTCAGTTCTTGATAGATCTTAATCATTTCTTACCTAGTCGTGATCGGTTCATTTACGCGTATTTTTTTTTGTAATTATATTTGTTGTGGAAATAATGGGGGACGTAGGCGATTATTTTATTTCAAATCTTTGATTAAGAAATTGAAGCACCTTTGCTTCCTTCAATTTTATTGACTAAATATTTTTATTCAATATATCTCACTTAAATTTAACAACAAGCTAACAATGAAATCAATTTGATTTAGATGTAGCTTATTAGTTTGTATTTTCTCTTACAAGTCGAGGCTAAAGTTTATTGTTGAAGAATAAATCTTTACGGAAATTTAATAAACCAGAACCATACTATATTTTGTTATGTGGTCAGGCAACCAATCCTTTATTATTTTCTCTCTAATTATTATTATTAATTAAATGTTGCTTAGTTGTTATTTCATTTATTTTTTACTTACAGCAAAATCGTGTTGTATCCGTAATAACATATGTGTAGACAGAATAACTTTTAATCAGTACTTGTTTTATTATTTGGCAAAATTCATAGATATGCAATAAATTGTTGTTGCATGTAAAATTAAATTATTTGTTTATTTACAGAGTATTTTAAAATCAACTGTGTTTTATTTGAATTCTGTTCTATTAATTCATAGACCGTACTTGCTTTATTAAGATTTCATTTTAGCTTTAATCAGGCAAGGATCTATTAACCATTGTTTCATTGTCAATTTTATTAGTGTATTAATTTATGAAGACCCCATAAATTGTTTATTAATTTAAACTAAGCTTCTGACACTGATTAAGACTCACGATCTCCCTTAAGTATTGAGTGTGTTTTAACAGGAACTGATTTATCCTGTTGAAGCTAAACCAATTAATATACTATCGCTAAAACAAAGTTGAGCAACTCAGAACAAATAAAATAACATTTATTATTACATAGGAAAATTAAGAATTAACAGTTAGAAATTCTAACATATTCAAAACGAAAACAAGTTACATAATCCACTTTTGATTTTAATAACCAATTCTGTCCAAGTACACATTTGGGTGATATAAAAATTGTTTATTCAGCATTGCTCACCGCACTAACAAACTGGTTCGGATTATTTTAATAGACACGGGAACTGGAATTTAATACGTTTCGCTCGTTGCATATATCTATATATACACGCAAATAGATTTGCGCAAACAGTCTTACAAAGCATATTTCCTACCATATAGGATGGATAGATTACTCACCCTCATAAACTCACATGTTTATAACGATATAGAATTCTATTCGTAAAATCCTTCTGTAAAGTACCCCAGAAGCAATGCTCGGGTATGGAACGCTTGACGATTTTCCACTTTATCGCGTACGTACATATCTGGTTTAGAGTTGCCACCTTCTGATTCTAATAACTTAGAGAGATCTGTTAACATTTTTAATAACTAAAAAAAATTATTTTACGTACAAAAAAAAGCCAACAACTTAACTGTCGCTCTAACTTCAAATACGAAATAGATTAACTCTTAAGTTATTCTTACTTGATAAATAATAATAATTAAATAAACGAGTAAAGTTTAAGTAGGCAAGAAGTTTTTGATTACCACTTAGTAGTATCGTATACAAAAAAAAAATAAAGAACGGCAAGTTTATGGATGCTTGCGAATACAAAATTAATCGTGAGAATCTGTAAGGGGATCACCTAATTAACTACAATATAGTACTAGTATAAATCTTTATTGGTATCAAAAATACAATAGTGCACATGTAACAAAGCATGTTACGAGACATAAGTCGAATAAATTCAATCAATACAATTACGTAATCCATCCTAATAAATAAATAATATTTATCCAGTGACTGGGAAAAATTTGGATTTCTGCTGATGCTGTACATGAATCAAACGCACTTTGCTATACCGCTATTATTGTTGCGAATAAACACATCGTTCGGCGTACCTATGAGAGTAGGGGAATCAAATTGAACGCCTATCTAATTACATACAACACAGAGAGACATAAACTGTCGCTTGTGGTATGAACGCGCTAAGCGTTGTGTATGTTTACGCTTCCGTATATGATATATAGGTATATAGAAGTATAATAATGATTCAGCGTGTGAGGTAATGTCAAGAGCGGAATTGTGAGTTACGCCGCCACGTATGCTACAGTGAATACCGAGATTTGTATAGGATTGTGTGAGGAGCTCGAATAAGGACAGAAATGGCGCGCGGTTGACTATACAAAGTCCGCATACTACAGCAAACGTTAAGTGACCGCTGAGGAATATAAATAGCGAGATTTTGAATGGAAATATTCAGTTCTAAGCTTGAGAACTCGAAAACCAGCCGTCTAGCAGCCACCAGCCAAGCCGAGACAATGGGCAAAGCGATAGTCGCCTAAATAATGGGTTTTGTAACCGATTTCATAGACCATATACTATTTGATAAATTACATGTTTATTGAATAGCTTTGTTTCACTTCCTACCCCATCGTCCACCTATTTCCGGTTCAACTAGATTGTATAATACTAGCTTACATTGGTCTATATCACCTGACAATAGCAACATCCGCGTAATCCAAGGCGTGACGTATCTTACGGTGGTTATTCCACTGGGGTATTTAAATCTCGCTTTAGCAAGTCTTAGTTACTCGACAACAGGAACATCAACGAATTCCAAAATATTGCGCATCTGGCAATTACTCTTTACATACACTCGAGTGTATAATTTTGGCTTACATTGGTATTAGGCATCCAACTATAAGAACGTCGACAAATTCCGAGGCGTTATTCGGATTTATGATTCCGATTTATGCTAATGTTAACCACTCCGTAACAGTTACATCGGCATACTCCGAGGTGTTACGCGCCTGTAGCAGACTCTCAGCATTCCTACCTGCTCCGTTATTCTTATCATGTAATTCGACTTACCTCCGATTTCCCGTTGTATTATTAATTATTTGTATATGATTTCCGCATTATTACTGTTTTATTATTTTATCCCTGCACATTTGAATTTATTTACATGTACCGTTTTTACTTTGATTTGTAATTAGTGTTAACATACATTTGTATTGTTTTATTTACACCGATTAAATATTGTTTTATTTATGATACAAACGCTATTAATTTGCTAACCGCCATTGTTGAGTCACGAATTTAATCTGACATTTATTCATTTGTGTATTATTAATATTTAAATGAGCACATATATTTGTTTCTTTGTTTACATTATCTAGAAGACCAATAGACGTTATTTTGTTAAATCACAAGAGCAAGAACCTCTTAATGACTCACAAGACTCGTAGCTGTCCGTGCCCTCAGTAATCCACTGAGGACCGGTGGCAAAATAAGAGCGACTTGGCGTCCGAGGATACATATTTTCGAAGGCTGTTATATTCTGTAATAATTAAGATAATTATTTGCGCCATCTGTGACGGTCACTTGGACTCTACGTTAGCAGCGTCACGAGCGAGAGTCTCACACAGCATAACAAAATCAAACATACATAATGCAATTATTTCCAAGGACTTCTTCTAACTCTTCATTTTTCTCTTGTGAAAGAAAAATAAGGAATCTTCCTTCTTACTTGTTTTCGTTATCCAGTTTTGTCTCTATATTTTTTTCTTTCTTCCAATATCTCTTATTACTTCTCCCAAACACTCTTATACAGACCAAATCCTTTTTCCTTTCATGCACACACGCATTCTCCCCGAACGTGCATTTAACAAATGCTCCGACTTTTTCTCACCTCTCCCATATAACTGACATATCTATTCACTCTTGTGCTCTCCCTTTCACAAATTATCTCAATTTTCTTCTGTCACTCATTTATCCTACAGTCCGATTTATCATTTTCTGTATAAGTGTACCTTCTGTTCCCCCTGGAAAGCATCCTACATGTCCTGCAGACCCTGCTTCTATGTCACTCCATTTGATTTCTATACATACATTTGCCCAATGTTCACAACATTCTTCAGATGTACAGATATTCTTCCATACCCCTTTCATTCTTCCCTCGCTCCCACATATAAACCTTGGAATTATCCGTTCTTTCTGCATTCTATTCGCTGATATGATGTACTCAGGTACGCTCTCCCTATTCATAATATGTTTATATCTCATATTGTGTCTGTTGTATCTAATCCGCATCCATCTTTCTTGCATTTCTATAACATTCAAACTCATTTCTACTTAATTCATACTCTCTTCCGTATCTCAAATTTTATCAACAAATCATCTTTTCATACGACCAAATCCTTTCATATGCACACTTTCTGTTCTTAAACTGTCCATTTTTCATGGCGCGTATGATCGATTGAGTACGCAGGCACAATAATTGTATGAAATAATTAAATTATGTAGTAAAGGCAATGATATGGAAATAATTTACTTAGAAATTAAACCCTGAAACCCTGAACACAAGTTGTCAGAGTACCGCGGTAGGGTTATTGTGGTTCAGAGTTCACAGTACTGTTAAAACTTTTAAAATCTAGATTTCTATTGAGACTTATATTGTCACGCTCAAATTTGGGGGATGATTTTACTTCCAACATGACTGGCAGGAGAGAATCCTTTTAATGGAATCCTTTTAATGGCATTTTGTAGTTACTGTACAAGAAGGTCCCGTAGTATCCTACACTACGGGACCTTCTTGTACAGTAACTACAAAATGCTATTGACTGTAAGATCCAATTAAATTTACTTACTTCGAATTGACGTTATAATTCCCAATTTCCCTACACTGTTTAGAATCAAACACAAGACTTTGTAATTACTAATTTTGCCAGCCATGTATTGAATTTTATCTGACTCATTCAACCAAAACTATAATTAAACCAGAAACAGTGCCGCACATCTCTAACATCTACCTATTCCTTAGTCAAGGCTGCTTGAATAAAACAGATGCATAAATTCCTCTAACTGTATTCAAAATAATTTGGTTAATGTTATATGCAAATAAACAATATTTATTCGTCTTCATCGAAGTAATAAAATAATATATTTATTCAATTACTACGTGCAAATAGTTTAATAAACATGGCGTCCAAGTTTCGTCAAATAAATTCCCCACTTATTTATAAAATTATTTTACTTACAGATTTAGTCGTTCCTACCATCACAATCTTAACCTTAGAACTGCACACCGTTACGTTATTAATTCATTGAATTAATTTTTACTAAATAGACTTGTGGTGAAACTTTATTTAATATATTTTATGTGAAGAATTAAACGCAAAAAAATTAATTATTTGTTAACAACTATTGGGCACTACTATTTTCCATACCGAACTACTGAAGATTATTTTATCAGTTAATTACTCAAGAATCTACTTTATAATAATAATTTAATCATGAATTATAATTTAATTTAATTCATGATTTTATTTTGAAAACGCTAACTGATAGGGATTCACTCTACAACTTAAAATTTCCTATTACTGACTGTACCTTTCTACGTGAGAGCTGTGTGCCTATTGCTTTCTTAGTACCCCCTAGCCAGCTCGTCTCGGCATATGTGTGAATTCTGCCACTACTATGCTACCTCAGTCGCTGGCCACAGATACCTCGCCTGCTTTTTTGCCCAAGTAGTTTGTGTAATTTCGTTAAATCTAGTCTTCCTGAATTATTTAAATCACTTACAAGTATCTAGCGTACAAACTATCTACCATAGAACTCGTTACAATATTTTAGGGTGCCCCCAACTAAAAAGTGGATTTCTAAATGATAAGTAATTAAGTCACCAAATTAATTGTTCTCTGATTTCGGTTATCAACTACAAATATACAAATTTTAGGTATATGATTTTTAATTGACTTAAATGTGCCAGCTTTATTTGCGTAACAAAATCAAAGAGTAAAAAGGGGGTTTTATGAGATTACGTGATATTAAAATCTCATCCAAAGAATATTTTGTTAATACCGCTAATTATATTGGTTTATACTGCAAAACGACGGAGATGGTTACTCTAACTTAAATTAACGAAGGACGAATTTTCACTTGAAAATCGTCCCTATAATCCTCGAACAAGTTCTCTAGTTTGTCCGCTCGGTCTTTAGGCTGCGCTTTAGCGTCCATCGTCCGCAAATTGAACTCTGCTTCGTCGACGTTGCCATCCCGCTAAACGTTTAAATTATACACTTAGCTTAACTCTCAATTGATATTGCTACGTCCATATAATGCGATGCGGGCCCGAAACCGGTTTATCTACGATAACTATCTAAGTTCGGTTAAATTAGCTAGCTATTTCAGCAAACCACCACACAAGGTTTTATGAGTTGATCTCTTGTTTCAACTTGGTAAATTGGTTCATACCAAAAATTTCAGGAATCTCTAGCCAATTAAATTTTGATCACATAGTTACATCGGCTAGTGGGATTTAATGAATTTTATTACAGTCATTTCCTATAAGATAATTTTGTATTATTTTCTATAACGCTCTTTCATGTTTGTAATGTTTGTTGAAACATGAACAGATATGAAACAGCGTACAGCGTTATTTAATTATGTGCGATTAAAATACTGGTCATCGCATAGAGACCGTATTTTTAGCCAATAATTTAAACATTTTGTCAAATTTTCCAGAAATATTTCAAATTTAATTTCAGATGCATAGCAAGGAAGCGGAATAAAATTATATTAATTGCTCCAAGTTCTTCAATTTTATATAAATTTCATAAAATTATTTACAAATTTAATAACAATTTATGGTTATGAAAACCCTATGTAGCCGCTCAGAGAAATGTCACATTTTTAATGTGACCATAGCGTTAGTATCCAAGCCGTTGAAAGAATTTAATACTTAACACGAAGTATCTTCGTTCATCTATTATTAGGACGTATGTGTCAGACACTAAATTTAAAAAATGAAACGAAAATGAGTTAGCTTCGACCAAATTAATTTTGTTAAAATGCAACGAAACAAACATTATAAAAATATGAATTAATGTGAAAACAAAGGGTTGAAAAACGATATGATCTGGAAAACAAGTAGGTGAATTAAAAACACAGGATATGATAAACAAAATCAAAATGAGGACCATAAAATTAGCGCCAAAGAACCAAGTAAAGCAGAGGAGGTATTAAATGTTAGACATAATTAATTCAAATCGAAAAACATAGAAGAAGAAGTTAAAAACGACTCAACCCAGACACTATCAATTTTGGAATCAATATTGATAAGGAGAAAAAAGATGGCAGAGCATTGGTACACCATTCAAAAAATGCAGTTGGTACACATATAAACAAAACACTACAAGAGGGAGTGGATGATCAATTCAAAATTGAAGCACATATAAAATAGAGATCCTGCATCAAGATTTTTGAAGTAGACCTACAATTAGAAACAGAAAAATAATAAAAGCAATCCTTAACAAAACATACACTAATCAAATGAAAGAGTACTCGAATTGGAAAAGGAGCTCAAAATTTTAAACAGGAAAACAATTACGCATAACTAAACAAACATCATATTGGAAGCACGTAAGCCCGAAAATATTTAAGAAGCTATCATCTAAACAAACAAGTACACATCGGATTCCATAGTTACTAGTTTGAAGAATATGTTAAATCCAGGCACTGCTACAAATGTTATGGATACAAGCACATAGCTAGAAACTGCGGATTACAAAATTATTATGAACTGAGATATGAACTGCTATAAGAACTGCGATAAGAACTACGAGATACATTCAAGAAATAAAGACCAGGAAAGAGCAAAGATAGACTATAAATAGCAATTACTGGACATAGAAAGACCTATATAGAAATCGAAGAACTGACAAGGTAAAAAATCGACAAACCGTATTAAAAGAAATACAAACGCAAGAGAAAGAACTAGATAGAGAGAGCAGCACTAGTAAAAATATAAAAACCAGAAATATAAGTGATCGGATATAGTGATTGGCATAGAAGCTTTTTAAAAAGTGGTATAACGGATGCAGAAATCATTACAGAAGGCCAAATATACAGAAGGGAGAGGAAAGGAAGCATGAAAGGGGGAGAAGTGTTTATATATATAAGAGGCAGTACGGTATATAGAGAAATATATAGGGACGACGCTAGCGACATCTTAACGGTAGAAATACTCAGATAACAAAAAAGTAGCCCTATGTGCAGTATACAGACCAGTTGAGGACAAGAGCATGCTTACCAAACTAGAGACACTAGTAGAAACATACGAGAACTCAGTGGAAGAGATAATAATAGCCGGGGACTTAAACTTACCACAGATAGATTAGACTGGAAAGAAGATAGATACAAGAAGCTATAATAAGCATACGTCGGGGACTAGCAAAAGTAACGAAGGAATCTACAATCTGCTAGACATAGTACTAGTAAACTCTATGGTTAAAATACTTAGCTTCATACTCATAGAAGGAATCGCGGATAACAAGGCAGCGATAGTTACACTAGAGACAAAGTAGAAAAGGAGGAAACAATAGAGGCCCTGATTATACTATACAGCCAAATATCACCAAAATCAAACTCGTATTTACAAGTAAATTTAAAAGGTGGATAGAAACCAACAACACAATGGACAAGCTATGGGAATTTTAAAGAAATAGTCAACAAACGTACTGAGGAACACCTACTAAGTAAAAATATTTACAAGAACACAGATCCCATGTATTACAACAGTTCAGAGCATACAAGCTGAAAGCAAGAAAAGCCTATAAAGAACGTGGAAGACACAAGGAACACTTAAACATCATGATTAAAAAACTGAACGAGGAAAAAGAAAAGGCAAAAGGCGAATTCATAGGACGACTGATAATAAAAACAGATACGACACGGTCCTACAAATACGAGACGTTTTTAACGTAAGTACCGTTTTGTACTTCGCGCACTGTTGCGCTACAATCGGCATCCCGCACATGCGCGTTGTGTACTTACATCTATTGGCAAGCGATATACGCTATTATGGAATCATTCGATCGAGATTACATTTCTTTGTGAGTATTTAAATGTCTCCTCCGATTGCGAATACTGCCGACTGCGAAATACGCGCTGTGATCCGCTTTCTTAGTGCTAAATGCGTGAAACCAGCTGAAGTTTATCGTGAGATCTGTGAAGCTTATTGGAAAAAACATTATGAGCGATGGAATGGTACGAAAATGGCTTAGAGCTTTTAAAGATGACTGCACGATCTCGTCGCACCATTTGATTGGGAAGAACTTGAACAATCTCGCACACTCCTGGTCTAGCGCCCAGTAACTACCACCTGTTCCTGCATTGAAGGAGCTGATCAGCGCCACGACGATGATGATGAGGTCAATATATTCGTAATGCAGTGGTTATTATATCAGGTGGCATGCTTCTATGAGGATGGGATCCAAAAGCTGAATATACGATACGATAAGCGCCTTAATATTGATGGCAATTATATAGAAAAATTGATTAAGGTACAGGATTTCGTGTAAAAAAAAGGGTTTAAAAAAATATACTTTATCATTTTTATTTCAAAACGGTACTTACTTCAGAAACACGCCTCTTACATGAAAAGAGAAAATAAAAATAAAAAGAAAATGAAGCTACAAAATCAGGATGCGGATATTATAACAGATAGTAAAGATATTGCAGAAATCTAAAATGAATATTTTGAAACAAGTTATTTTAAGAAAGATAGTGGGAAAAAACGCGTAGAGGAACGAGTGAAACAATTAGACGCTAAAGACATGTTTACTTTTGATCACTCTACATTTTCAAGACACTTGAAAAACCAAAAGTAACAAAGCCTCGATATCTATTCATATCTCCATAGATTTTATAAAATTCGCAGGAGAACAGATCCCAAAATGTATGCAACAGTGCCACGTTAGAAAAACTTCTGGCTATATACGGGAAGCTATTTTATAATAAAGGTAAAACAGCCAAGCAAATGTTGTTATGTAGTCTATGTAAATCCGTATAAATTTTATTGCCTACAAGCATTTCAAACCAATTTACTAATTAATGAATTTGAATCTAGAACTAAAATCTGGGTCGTAAAGTTTGAGTACGTTTTAAATACTTTGCGCAGTAAGTACGATACTTTGCTCGAAAGAATGCTAGCCCATTTATACGACTCTACTGAACTTATATTTCTGAGGGAAATGAAATATTATAATTATTATTATTATTATTATTATTATTATTATTATTATTACGACTAGCTACTTAAGAATCTTCAGATATATACAAAATTCTGAATGAAAATTTCAGAATATTTATATAGATATCTGCATATTTTCTCTTTTGGAAAGAATAAAAGGAAATTATTCAAATTACAATTAAATGCTTCATAATCGTTTGTAAATTTCATATCTTTACATCATAAAACCATAAAATATATATTTGCTGATTTCGTATTGTGTGCTGTTTCAAAATGAATTTATCAGAAGTCTAGATCTTTGTTTTTAAGGAAACAAATTAAAAACTCATTTATATTCAATTTCCTCTTGCACGATGAATGCTTCATTTGATGGCAATGCAAGTTATTGTACAATAAGAAATATATTTCACCAATTCAACTGCAAATTCAAGAAAAAGTATATTCGCTGCGTAACGTAATTGTCAAGAGTTAATAATTTATACACGACATAGTTTTACTTGTACATAAGTTTAAAGCAGACATGAAGAAAACCTTTCTTTATGAATGGCATTTTTGAAAATTAGGCACTATCAGATTTTGTAATTTCAAATGAAATATAAATATGGGCATGGCATAATTACGCGTATAGTGTAAGGAGAATTACATTTTCGTGGTTGAGTAGTAGGTTTCTAAAATCTTTACGTGAGAATTAAAGATATTGAACTTACTTCATTAATTTTAAAACACAGTTGATATAATTACGAGGGTTACTGCTTTCATTTCGAGATAGACGCAAACAAAATATTTAGAATTCAAAACATGGCTTTATTGCTTTTCAAAATATACCCCCCTGACAACCTACGCAGTTTTTCATGCGAATAGACCAGTTGTCATAACGCTGACTCCACTCCGAACTTGGCAAGCTCATCACGGCATTTTTAAACACTTCAACTGCATCGTCAGGCCTTGAAAAACATTGATCACGCAATTGAGTTTTGATTTTTGGAAATGTATAAAAGTTGTTTGGACTTTGATCAGGGCTGTATGATGAATGGGCAAGTAATTTCACCTATTGTGAAATTAAATAATCAATTGTTTGTTGCATTGTGTGGGAGCTTACATTGTCCTGGTGCAGAATGATGCAACGTCTTTCATTGGTTTTTCTCATTTCAGAGAAAAGTTACTAGTATATAGTTATGCTCCATTCAGCATTCAAAGTTCTGTGATTTTCTAAACGGATAGTAGCACATGCTTAGTTTTTAATGCAAAACAAGCATCAGTTTCTCCGAAGCGCGCCGATTTCGAGTAACTTTTGTTGGATTCGCTTTATCTTGAAACACCCAAACAATGGATTGTCGTTTTGTTTCAGGTTCATAAATATATATCCAAATTTCATCACCAATAACGATGTCGTAGACCAAATTTGACGTACCTGAGATGAATCATGTGGGTGTTTTTTAACACTATTCGACTCGACTTGTTTGTGACCTAAAGTTAAATTATGCGGTATCCACCGAGAAAATATTTTTATTACATCTAAATGATCATGTAAAATTTGATCAGTCTGCTGCGTACCAATTACTAGATAAGACTGAATTTTCCTATATGTCACATGGTGATCTACTATTATTATTTATCCTTCAGCATCATTGTTTTCTGCTGTTTCTGAGGCTGTTGGTTAACTTTCAAGAAATTAATCACTAACACTCCTCCGACCAAATTGAAATTCTTGATACCACCAAAACATAGTTTCTGTTGATCGTGTCTGGTCGCCAAAAACAGTTTTTAGATGATCCAAACACTCTTTTTCACTTCTCTGCACTTGCTCGAAAATGCTCACGATTTAAATTCATATTTTCTTTCCGATTATCGTTAAATTAAAATTAAATTGCATTCGAACTGCTTCCTACATTAAATTTCTGTGACTTGTGTTTCTTACAACAAATATCAAATTTTACAAATGCTTATGCGTCAGACATCAGATAACTACAGTGTTGCCATATTCCAAGATTACAGCAGCAACTCTCGTACTAGTACTATTCGACAACGCAAGTTTTAGTTATTTACTTATTTTATTTATTTTAAAGTTATTTATTCGATATCAGTAATAATACTTTTCGACAGTGGAGAGAGCGGAAAGGAAACCACTATAATCGCTCAGTAGCAGGCTAACGTTATTGCTACTGAGCTATAAAGACCAATGCCGGCTATCGTAGGTTAGAACTATACGCTTTAGTGGAAATAATCACTCTATGACGCGTAACACTGCGTGAATCGCCGGTGTTACTCTTGTCGAGTGATCCAGCTTAACGTAGGTAAGACTCATACACTCGAGTTGTATAGGAAATAGATTTGCGTTGAGGTAGAAGTAGAAACAAAACTGCTCAGTAAACATGCAATCAATAAAGCAGTTAATCATATATGAAATTTCTTTACAAAGCTATATGAAATTGCGACTGTCGCTGATCTGCTCTGCTGCTTCTGGCTGTTGCTGTTGCTTGCTGCATTTCGAAACTGAATCAATGTAATTAAAATTCCTTTATTTATAGGGTGAAACTATCGCTTAAAATTCTACATTGTGTGATAACCATCGGTTGCAACCATACGTTAGTTTCTTTCCCGTAAGTTTTACAATACCAAAGCGACAAAGATGCCAAGAGCGCCCAGTAAACGCTCAACATAGCAAGCTGCTCCCTCTTTTAATATGTCTATAATAAACAATTCATCAGGCCTGCTTACTTAGCGTTGGCGCGCTGCGTATGCATACACACACAGCGCGCTTCATGCGTTTAAAGATGGCGCTAATGCAATTCCTTGGTTTCTATATAATATATGTATGGCGATAAAGAACGTGAATGGTTAAGCGAAATTCACGTCAAAATACACCGCAATAGCAGATCATACGTATGGACAGCAGATAATGCATTCAAATTTAGTACCTAGCTTGTTCATATACGGATCGCGCAATCTTATAGATATACTTATTATAATTAAGGGACTAGTAACATGGTTTGTAACGTGTTCGCCGCGAGATTTTAGAATTACTTCTTCTAAATACTATTCATACACTATTGGGTAAATTTATTGTCGATATTACTGATATAGCTTTCATAATATTAAATTGTGTTTCCAGCAAATCCGCACGCCATCTTTATCACCTCTTCCGAGTTCACGCAGCGCTTTCTTTAAGTAATAAACTTATTGCGCTTTGATCCATGAGTTTTAGAAAAATGTGGTATGTAGAGGTGAAATACTATTTCAACTGGAAGATCAGGGCATAGAATTTGAAGTTTGAGATGACCTTCCCGCACTTCGTTCAACACTATAAAGGCTCGAGGTTCAACAGCAATATATTCCCAATATTTTTTATTGCAAGGTTTGAATGGTCTCATAATATATTTTTTGTGGTCCGAGCCTAACGATTACCTAGGCAGTTAACTGGTAGATGGCACGAGGAGTATCTGGTTCACAATTCAACAATGGTTTCAAAAAATGTTGTATATGCTGCAAAAATCTGTACCTGTCAAACAAATTTTACTCCAATAGTTCTAGTAGTTTATAATTAGTTCTTTTAAACATGGATATATAAATAACCAATGAAAAATATTGCTTCTTGTAGATTATTCGAAGGAAATTCTTTTACTATAAATTTTTGTTTAATTGCTGCCTATGTACATATATTACCTTATAATCTTAATACTGTTCGTAAAGTAAAATCAGATACCTTATCTAAAAGCAAGTGTAGAAAGGGAAAAGTGAGAAGGAACAAATTACGAAATTACCGCCTTGTAGGATAAATCAAGTCGGATCGTAATAAAAACCGCAGCACTATCATCTTTCGTTACTTCCTTTGCAATCCCATTCACTCTTTTTCGCCTTATCTTTCTACCTTAGAACAGACCTAGAGCCAAAGGGTCTTCTAGCTTGGCAACACACATCATGTGTGCCGTGCGAAATCTGGACGCCGGAATTTACTATCCTCTTGGGAAAACGAGTAAAAGTAGAATATTATCAACAGTGGCGTGTATAAATTTTTATTGATACGTTTTAGCTTCTCCATGTAGCATAGTTTAGATTATGTGTATAAATTTGTAGTAAGGAATGTGAATTTAAATGAAAAGCAGTTTCTATTATTTGATCAAATAGAGGAATAGTTATTTCATAATTTACCACTTGTAGCACAATGAATGGATTGACACTATTGAAACTATATTTTCAATTCGTTTGGTCCAAATCAAGCCTGCTTGATAAATAACTTTTTAAGTACTACAACTAATCTGTATAATAAAATTTTATTGAAATTCTGCCGAATGCAACCTATGTCGTGGTCTAACAAAAAGCTAAAATTTATTGTAAGCTAAAATAGCATTAATTCTCCATTAGTAAACATGTATCCTAGGTAACACAATTAACACGCGTACCAAACAGTTGTAGGATTAAATGAATGCATAAGTTGATACACACAATTTAAAAAATGTTGTCAATAGCGCGGGTCTAAATTATGATTTCGGAAAGCACACAAGCTACGTCTTGTGCACTTGAATATTTCTATTTAATTTATAACTGTTAAATAATATGCTATTTATATAATATGCTAAATTTTAAATAGTATGCTATTTGGGCTCGGATTACCCTCCTCTCCCCTGGCTAAAGAATGACAATTAAATAAACGTTTAAATACACGTAATGATTACCATTTCAATCTCGAAAAGAAGAGTTACTAAGGAAGGCAA
>WYDF02315838.1:0-14714 GCA_009867245.2 Adranes taylori
AATAAGGGAAGGTAGGAGATAGAAAGAGATAGATAGTAGAGGAAAGCCACGGGGACTATGACATGGATTTGCTCACTAGATCCCGGCGAATCCACCATCCGTTACCATTTTCTGCAAAGTAGCGTATTAAATGGTGGATGCTGGGGGCTGTATGAGTAAACGTACAGGCAGTTCTCGTTTATTACTCCATAGAGATGTTCATTATAATGCTGATGAACGCATAGTTTACCATTTTTGTGTAACATGGTGTAATAAATGGTGAATGCTGCGGGTTGTATATGCATACATACAGGTAGTTAGTTCTCTCTATAGTTTCATAAATATATACGCTACACATAAAGCAGTTTTATATACTCAGTTGTATAGCTGTCGTATTTTTAACAGTATCTTTGGCAGATTCCTGCACTTTTTACAAATTTCTGCTGTATATTGCACTGTAAATTTGGCGCTAGATTGCATTATGCGGTTGTTTTGGAAGTAATGTGGTGCGTAAGTTGATTGCATTTTCATGTTTGAGGTTATGTTTAAGTACAGTATAACGCAATACTGGTATATATTAGACAATATTTTTTTTAACTAAAGATAGGTACACCTGTATTTTAAATAAGTTGATTGCATTTTAAATAATTTTAGTTGTTTGAGGTTATGTTTTGGTATAGTATGGCGCGATACAGTTATATATTATGCAATATAAGCTAACTCTTGTAAAATACAAGATGGCCGCCGCCTTATATGTAAATAAAAGACATGTGGTTGAAATGTGTCTAAAGAAAGAAGCACGTGGTCGAGTTGTTTTAAACTAAAAGAACCACGTGGTCGAGCTCTTTTTTAAACAGAAAAAGCACATGGTCTGGTTGAAAAGCACGTGGTGAAGGGCCGCCCAAATATAAAAGGATCTAACTTTGTAACTAGATGTAAAATAAAAGTAACTAGCTTCAAAAAAAAGTAACAATACTACCATGATCGGTATAAAATAATTGTCTAAAAATACACCAGAACCGTATCAATTTTTAAATAAAAACAAATTGACGTCATTTGACAGTTTTGCTGAAGTTTGACAGCTGGGAAAGCACTAAAATATTCGATGTATAGGTTTAAATATGTATATGCTACTTACAGTTGATGTTGCTGTAGTGTGATAAAGTAACTAAACAGCGTAACTAGAAGCAAAAGTGTAACTAGATTTGAAACTAGAGGTGGTACACATTTGTAGTTTAAATTAATATATGCTAAGTTCAGTTGATGAATGTTAATTAATGGCGGTTTGTCATGTGAGAAATGTAAAAACAGGTTTCTCACAATCGACTCGTGTTTATAGTTCTTCTATTAGGAGCATGTAGGGTGGCTTTAAAAATGAGCAACCGGTTTTCATGCAGGTTTCTGATCGCTGTTTGCTAGGCGTTTGACATTCTGTGAGAGTTGGTGCTAGTTGTTTATGTATTGCTATGTACAATTGCTATCAATGGTAGGCAGGGGTCAAGAAGGTTACGGGTTTGAAATTAGTGGTAAAGATAAAGGAGGAAATAAGAGAGAGGGTAGGAGGATGACAATTTTTGTTAGGGTTTCTAAACTTAAAAGGTGTTAGCGAAAGTTTCTAGTAACTTATGTTTAGGTATTGCATTTAGTTCTTTTTGTATATTTTTATTCTTTTTTTTCTTTTTTTTTGCTTTTTTATCTTTTTCACAGGTATTGTAATTTATGTAAATTATGCCAATAAAGGTTCATTATTATTGTTATAAATGCGTATGTATTATATGGAAGCAACTAGCAGTTTAAATATAGCGACGGTTTTAAAGTCTAGAAATCTGCGAGAGATAGGGCTCTTTATTTAGGTATTACTTAGGTACTGAAATGCGTGTTTTATATGTAAGCAACCAAGAATTTAAATAAGCTTAATCTATATCATTGCTTACATTTGGTGTTGTACATGCAGCGCAAGACGGCGCATGATGATTGATTAGTTAATCGCAATAGATTTAATGAAATCTGTGTCTTTATTATTAGTCTGACTGAGGATTTGAACCGACGTCTAGTAGAGCCAAGTAATAGAAATCAACGGCACTAGTCATTGCACTGCTTGCTCGTATGTATATAATTGCGTTGTATGATGTTTATAAGAAAATTCTTTTCTTATATGAAGCGTCGCCTACAAAATAAGAAGAATATGCAGCGTTTTAAATTACCTGATAAACAAAACAAATAAATAATTGTACATGAATGTACTCTCGTGTTTAAAAACTACGACTTACGTAAATGTACAGATACTTCGGTGAAACATAAAATTCAGTACATATAAGTTAACTTAAATGTAATATACTAATGATTTAATCGAGATGTTTATAAGAAGGGAGCCTCTTAAGTAACTAAATTTTGTAACGTCATTCGCCCTAAAGATAAGTATGAACCGCTATTCTAATTAAAATAGAATTTAGTCTTCATTCGGAATAAAACCAGATAATTTAAAAGTGTTTAAACCAGATGATTTGTAACAATAATAAATACTATCATTAGATTTTAATCAAATGAAGACTTCATTACAATATAGACATAGAAATAAAACCAATTAACATTAAATTATATATTTTATAAACTTAAATAATATAGAATACTCAATTGACGTTCTAATTTGTACCAGTTTAAAGGAGACAGCAGAAGCTATTAACTTTATTCGAGGTTAGTGAAATGAATATGCATGTGTGTACATTGTTGAGCAAGTATGCAAAATCTTTCAAACAGTAACCAGACAGCAGAGAGACTCAATTCGAGGTTATTCCTTTAAAGATTACTCCACGGTTTACAGCCATTCCGTTTGTATCAAAACAAATCAAAATTTAAATACGCTATTATATCAGATATTCAACATATTAACCATAAATCTCGGGAAATTCAAAAATTATTTATATATGTGAACCATTGACTAGTGATCAACGAACAGCGAACAGGGCTCCAGCGACCATGGGACCAGCGACCAAAAAACCCGTGACTTTGCATCAGACTTTGCATGTGACTTTGCAAAACTTTTAGAAGATGTGAGAGAACCTTCTATCGTTCCAATAATGCAAAAGTTGCGTTCAAATAATGCAAAAGTTGTCAATTTGTGTTGGTGAACAGAGATATCCGCGACTTGCTGCCACCTTCCAAACGATATTGAAACTCAAGCGATATCAAAAGATATGAAGTACGTTCTAATATTGCTTTTGGTGTTTGCTCGTTCCATTATCACATTCCATGAGGTAAAATGTGGTTTGATCATTTTATCAAACCACTCATCATTTTATGGTTTGATCATTTTATGGTTTGAAAACCAAGATTTAATGGTTTTATGTTTCTAGAAACCATGGTTTTTGTTTTGAAAACCAACTTTTTATGGTTTTATGATTTGAAAACCATGGTTTAATGGATTTATGATTTGGAAGCCAAGCATCTCAAGACAATCTATGGAAACAGCATTTTAAAGCAAACAATGGTTAAACACTCTCCCCCTAGCCTAGGTATTATAGTAATAGATATTAGAAAATCATATTTTACCCACAAAATAACTGTGAAGCAATAGAATGGTGACTCATTATCATTTCCGCGTTTGAATTCGCTATCTTTATTAGATTGGGGAGAACCATCTATAGATTCTTAATTCGTTACAAAAATGCAAAAGCAATTTCAATGCGTGAACAAAGATAGTATAAAAAGGCAGTAATATAGTATAATATATATTCATTGTAATCCAGGCTTTTTTAAATCCATACGGTACAAAATCGTTATCTAAAAATTTTCGTTTCCTTGAATTAACTTTATATATTTTTGACTCGTCTTTTGTTATAACCCGATGATCATTGGTTCTTCGTATATGCCATGCATTAACAACAATAGGTACATTGTCTTCCTTATCGTTCAAAATCATTTCTCGGATTGTAGAAAAATTGAGGTTTTTAGAAGTTCTATAATTCAATCGTTTTCCTTTGACTTTACATGCTACATATTTTTTATTATCTTCTGGACAGAATGCTTTATAACCATAGTTCTTGGGGCCGCCACTACCAAATTCAGTAATATAACTTTCAGGACCATATGCTTCTAGCTAGTTGCTGGATCATATCTCCGATACATTTTCCAGTTGGAGGATCATATTCACCTTCTCGATAGACATTTATCACTAAATTCGTATCATAGTACAATACTTGTTCTGCAATATGTTCCAGATACGAATACAGTTTAAGGCGAGCCTGAGTAGTGACGTATGATGCGATAGAAACATTAACAGTGGGAACAACTTTGAAAGTCTCGTCTATAAATTCGTAGTTGACTATAAGTATTGTATCATTAATAGAATGAATACTATTAAGGTTTAATACAGGACTAACAAGAAGTTGATAGAGTTCCTGAACTTGATTTATAATAGCTACTCTCGGCTGATTTTCTCTCTGACCAAGTTTTCCCCAGAAGGAATTAAGCATGAGCTTAGCTAAAGACCAGGGACCAGAGTTGCTTACGATTTTAGTAGGCTCCAATTGAATATTCTCTGCACTCAAAAGATCTTCAATGTTTTGTTGACATGAGGTATTGGTTATACAACTACTTGGCTATCCATTTGCTTGTTGTTTGACTTTAATGAATTTATTCATCATCTGTGTAAATAATCCGTCTATACCTTTCTCTTTATCATATTGTCGAACTTCATACTTCCAGATCTCATAGATTTCAAAATTTTGTATCCTAATGAAACTGCTTTATTCATTTCATCAATTATGCATGTATATATTAACGCTCGTTCCTCATCGCTATGATTGCTACTTCAGTTCAACATTTCTTTACCGCAAGAAAGACGAAGAACAAACATTAGCTTAAGAACAAATAATACCAAAAAATGGTTATAGATGGCGGGATAATCAATCAAAAGCTGCAATTAAATGGCTAATTTACGAATAAAATAAGAGAAATATAACAATTCATACACTAATAATTTAACATAAGCTGATATAATCCTACATGCTCTGTGAAAGGACATACATTACATTCATTTAAAAACGTTTATCTAAACTTTAGACAGGCCATCATCAATATGTTTACGTCGTTTGTACAGTAGTCAACAATTTCGGTTTTCATATTGAATACAATGTTTTTGTGTTCTTCATGCCATTGCAAAAATTTTGCTCTATCTACTTCGCTCATACTATCGCAATCGTAAAATTTTTTATTTGGTAGAATACTAATGAAATTTTCGTTTACTACAGTGTTGAATAGATATGGAAAGTAACCTTTCTTGTATACATCAGGAATATCTAAAGCTGTAGGTAGTTTAGACAAAGCCATTGGAAAGTAGTTTAGGAGTTAAGAAATTTTACATTGTACAATTCCATTAGCAAAATCTTGGAACCACGCATAATCAGCTGGGGTTTTATATCGGTCCGTTCTAATATATAATGTAATAAGAACTTTTGATCAAATGCTTGACCTTTATGAGCAATCACAACGATTCGTTTAAATAGTTTTCGTATGTTCAATATGTAGTACAAAAAGCGTTAAACACATTTGTCTTAATAGAGTTTGAAGTCTGACTCCACATTTGAGACAAATCTTCTCATTTTCGTTGGCTTCGAGTTTTCTTCGAGTTTTCAATGCACTTGTCACATCTCTGAGCAAAAACACAAAGATTTGGTGTATGTAATCTCGCATTGTCAGCAATCGATTTTTCTTGCTTGCTTTCCAAATAGTAGAAAACAAAAAGTGTATCATTCAATTCCGGTGAACCATAATCAATAGGCATAAAACACAAATGGTCTTCTTGTTGAAATTTCTTACAGAGTTTACAAAATATCTCGTAAGATATATGCTCCTTATAAGTTTTGTATGGCTTAATGCACTCTTTACAACACCTGATATTGCCACATATCGAGGTGGTATTACATGGTGAGCTTTAATGATGTTCAAAGCATATGACTCCTCGAAATTTTCGATTGCATTCATTATAATGAATGTTATCCTGAGGTTTACATGGTGGAGATTGTTGGAAACATGGACATGTAGTTCCACATCTTTGTTTATCCTTTACGTTGTATGATACATGACAATGTTCGCAATAGTACCCATAGCAAAAGACAGAAATTAATAATGTAATTACATTATAGTGATTGTCATGATACATTAAATTGATCTTCTTTTCTGCAGTTGGTCCTTTAAACATAACATCTCTGCCTTTCCTTCCATTATTATATACAGTAATCTGGTAATCGCTTAGATGTTGTAGTTTCTGTAATTCAATAATACCTTCTTCGGGAATTGTTACGTCTGCATCTTTCAATAATTGCTGAGCTCCTCGTGTCTGTACTTTTCCAATATTTCTTCGAATGTTTCGAAAATTTGTATCTATATTACAATGGCAACAACTAGAGTTCTAGGTAAACACATATTATCTTTATTCGTTACAGACACAATTTCTCTGCGTGCTGAACATTCTTCTTCAAATGTATTTTAATAAGTACTAGTTCTTTTTCCGGTTCCTACAGGAATTCCTACCGACGTTACACCTAAACAACACGTATCAATATTTATTCCAGAAAAATTACTCAGGAATATACTTTCCAGTACGCGCCATACATCAACAACCGTAATTTCTGATACATCTCGAAATCCAAACCAATCAGGCAGTTTTTGTGTAAAATTTTTACTACAGAAGGTGAAACCAACTTAAGCAGTGGGGCGCACTTCCTTAGTTGCATACTTAATCATATCATGCACAGCTTCTTTGATGCAACTAATCGAATTTGCTGCATCCGGAATCAGTTTAATTTTGAACTCCAATTTTTGACCTTTTAGACTGAAACGCTGAATGTGAAAGATATAGTTCACAACAACAATAAATTTATCCATAGTGTTCAAATTATATATTATTACGCTGAACTTTACAATTAAAAAAAGAAAAAATCAACTAACGAGCAGAGCTTTGCTTTGATTGACTTTAAAACTTTTTCTTTTGTTTTACGAAGGAAGTGGAGAAACCTTCAAAAGGCGAAGAATGGTCGTGCATCTAACAGTGTGGGATTTCTACCCTAACTCCAGTCCCGGTTGGGATTGTTTGGAGAGTTTGTTTGAAGGAGGCTTTAGGATTTATTAGCCTCTTCAGCCTGGAACTGGTAGTGAGTGGAATGGTTTTAGAAATTATGGTAAGCTAATAGCTTGCAGATAAGATATACGCTATAACATTCGCTTTACAGGCAAGGGAACCTGCAAAACCATGGCCATAGCATTGTCCACTGATGAGAGATTTTGTTTTAGTGGGGTGAGCTGATTTGCTGGTGGGCTGTATATTCATTGTACTTGCTTGGCTGCGCAAGTGGGTCTTAGTTGACCTGAAATAGAAAATAAGTATGTTGGAAGGGAGTGTTTGTTTTTTTTCTTTTTTATTTTTTCAATTTTTTTTTAATTAAATTTTTATAATTTTTTATTTTTTTTCTCTTTTTGTTGTTTATATAAGTTTTGTAAGTGTCATGCAGAGTTATTGTATGGCAGCATCTAGAGTGACCTCTGAGTGTGGAGATCAGGTTCACGCGTTTCCGCACCCTGGAAAGGGTGTGGTTAAGGTGAGAATTCCAGTTAAAGGTTCTATTAAACCAGACAACTAGATAGCAAATTTCGTCTTTTAACGAAATGGGTTCGTTCCAGAGTTGGCATTTGATGTGGGCGCAGTTTTGATGTTTCTTTTTCACATGGTTGGGATGCTGAATGAATATGGCTTGAGTTTTACTCGGATTAGGGGTGATGCGCCACTTTTGCGCCCATTTTGAAAAGTTGTCTGTTGTAGATGACGGTTTGCAATTTCCGCTTTTAGGGAGCATGCCCAGTAAGTTGTGTCATCAGCATACAGAGCACTATGGGTATCTGGAGTGGTTGGGGATTGTAGATCATAGCAGTACCTGATGTACAATAGAGGAGGAAGGATAAACCTTTGTGGCACGCCAGCTTGAATTTGTATAAATCTGGAGAGCGTGTCTCTAATTTTAATTTGGGTGGTACGGTCGAACAAAGATGACTGCACCACCTTCAGTGCATTAGGATGAAGGATATGAAGCTCATGCAGTTTCCGAACTAGCCCATCATGCCAGACAGAGTCAAATGCATGAGAGATGTCTAGAAATACAGCCAAAGCACAACGGTCATAGTTAAGTGCTCATGAGATATATGTTTGAAATTTTAGGAGAGAGTCCATAGTAGAGCGTGATGCTCTAAAACCAAACTGGTTCTCTAGGAGAACTTTGTTCATCTCTAGACAGTTTCGTAGGCCAGGTGTGAAGATTCTTTCGAAAGTTTTTCCTAAGATGTTTAGAAGTGTGATTGGTCGATATGAAGAAACATGTCTAAGGTCTTGTGGGGTTTAGGAATCATGACCGTTTGGCCAGTTTTCCAATCAGTTGGGAAGTGCTCCAATAAAATACACATATTGTATATCTCGGTTAGGAGCGATATGGTCTCAACAGGAATGTGCCTGAGAATACGACTAGTTAAAACGTTTGAACCAGGAGTGGTGTTTTTGCCTTTGTTTAGTGTTTCGGATACATCATCTTGGGTCATAGGATCTAGAATGTCGTCCTGTTCAAGAAAATCTATGAGTGGTATGTGGCGAATGAACAAAACATATACCAGAACGTTTGTTTCCTCAAGAAAATTGGGCTCGAAAAGTACGTTATTAAGTACTTTATAAGTGTTTTCCAGATAGTCAGCAAAAAGTTCAGCTTTATCAGCGGAGTTGTTTAGAATTTGGAACGCTCTTTTGACCGGTAAGTTGTTGGAATTTTTGCCAAAATTGTTTACCATTGCGATAATCAAGTTTTGATGTGGCTTCAACCCAACACTCTTCCCTATACGCAGTTATATTGTGCCGAACAAGAGGATTGAGTCTATTCAACTCAGATTGAATGCCAGGGTCTCTCTGGGCAATATACCGACAATAAATTCGCCTTTTCTCTCGTATCAGGTTATGATATCGGAAGGAAGAGGATGCCTATTTCGTAATACTGTCTTTAGAGGAATACTCCCTGAAGCTGAATTGTGTATGATTTCGGATAAATTTGCAACAGCGGTGTCTATTTGAGAAGGGGTGCTCACAGGTAAGTTAACCCGGGCGTTTTGTAAATTATTATTTTGAAAGTGATTTTTGATGGTGGGGGAATAGGCGCTGGATCTAAGCTAGTTTTGACCAGAAGTGAATAATGAAGTGAACAACAACTTACCGGATGTGACTGAAGTTCCGACGAAACACTCTGGATAAATATATTGAACAAGACTTTCGGTGACCACTATATGATCAATAATTGAAAGGTCGGTTCCACAGAAACTAGGTTCTATATTTCTGATACTGTAGTGGAAATTGTGTGAAACAATATGTGAGAATTTCGCCGTTTGAATTTTTTGCCGAGTCGTCAAAACCCACTTGGCGAGCGTTAAAGTCGCCCATAATTATGTCTTTCGGAAGAAGTGAGATAAATTGAAGAAAATCTTGAGAAATTGTTTCAATGGGCGGATTATAATAAGAAAAGAAAGTGACTGTAAGATTTGTGAAATGGACATTTGCCGCCACACACTTAGGGTGTTGAAATTGTGGAGGAATGTGAAACGGAGTACTAGCATAATTGTTATGGATGGCCAAAGCGGTTCCTCTCATATTACTTAAGCGACTTTTTTGATGAAATATTTTGAAATTTGAAATGTCAATTTCCCGCTGAATTTTAGTTTCGATAATAGAAAGGATATTCACTTTGACGGATAGGAGGAGATTTTTAATTGGGTAAATTTTATGCGGCACTCCGCGGGGTTTAACAGTTCCAATCCTTAACTCCATTGAATTGGAATAATCACGACTGAAACCGTGTTATTTGAAAAGGATATGTAGGTTTCCCTACGTAGGAGGTTTCGGGTAACTTGCCCGATTTCTTCCTGAATTAAGGAGCGTTTGTCAGGCAGCACGTTGAGGAAAGTGAAGGTTAAGACCCTAATGAGGTCGTATGTGTGAGCGGAGGGTGGGGGGGGTTGAGCGCCTGATCTGGGTGAGTCGATACACTTGGCTGGTGCAATTTCCTCCGGTTTTTTGGGGGACTCATCTTTAAATGAATAACCTCGAATTGAGTCTTTCTGCTGCCTGGTTACTGTTTAAAAGGTTTTACCCCTACTTGTTCAATAATGTACACACATACATACTCATTTCACTAACCTCGAATAAAGTCAATAGCTTCTGCTGTCTGCTTTCAACTGGTACAAATTGGAACGTCAATTGTGTATTGTATATTATTAAAATTTATAAAATATATAATTTAATGTTAATTGGTTTTATTTCTTTGTCTATATTGTAATGAAATCTTCATTTAACTAAAATCTAATGAGAGTATTTATTACTGTTACAATTCATCTGGTTTAAACACATTTAAATTATCTGGTTTTATTGCGAATGAAGACTTAATTATATTTTCATTAGAATACCGGTGTATACTTACCTGTAGTGGCGAGCACCATATCTCATAAACAACTAGCAGCATCTTTCGCAGAATGTCAAGCGCCTAGCAAGCGGCGATACAAAAACCCGAATGAAAACTGGTTGCTCAGTTTTAAAACGACCCTGCATGCTCCTAATAGAAGAACTATAAACACGAGCGTAATACCTATCAGTTGCGTAATACCTATCAGTATTGCGCCATCTATACCAAAACATAACTTTAAACAACAAAAATTATTTTAAATTGCAATCAACTTATTTAAAATACATGTATGTACGTACCTACCTATAGTTTTAAAAAAATATTGTGTAATATCTACCAGTATAGCGTCATACTATACCAAAACATAACCTCAAACATGAAAATGCAATCAACTTATTTAAAATGCAAATGTATACCCACCTTTAGTTTTAAAACTAATCATCCGACGACGACAGGACCGGACATACTCTCACAGGATACAAACACTGGATAAAAATTTTTACCTATCGTTTACGAGGGGGGATTGATTTTGTGCAGGCTCCAGAATTTTCAAGATCTACTGCATGTAGCATATACTTACTGAAAATGCACGTATATATCTATATAAATGCATAATTTAATCTAATTACTTGCTTATTTGAATTTTTAATAACTATTATTTAAAAAACAGACCTGTAAGCTCTTGGCACTTTTTTTTTAAACCGAACCTGTATATTCTAAATACAAGACCTCTTGACGTAGAAATCTGCATTAGCACCGCCATCCTGCGAATGTGGCACAGCACATTATTTCCAAAACAACCACATAATGCCATCTAGCGCCAAATTTACAGTGCAATATACAGCAGAAATCTGTAAAAGTACAGGAATCTGCCAAAGTTACTGTTAAAAATACGACAGATATGCAACAGAGTATACATAACTGCTTTATGTGTAGCGTATATATATATATATATATGAAACCATAGTATGAACTACCTGTATGTATGCACATTCAACCTGCAGCATTCACCGTTTAATACACCATTTACAGAAAAATGTTAAACTATGCGTTCACCAGCATTATAAGGAACATCCATATGGAGTAATAAACGAGAACTGCCTGTACGTGTACCCATACAGCCCGCAGGATCCACTATTTAATACGCTACTTTACAGAAAATGGTATTGGATGGTGGATTCGCCGTGATTCAGGGAGTAAAATCATGTCATAGCCTCCGTGGCTTTCCTCTACTATCTATCTCTTTCTATCTCCTATAGTCCCTTATTATCTATCTCTTACTATTGATTATATATATATATATTTATATCATCCCAAATCTGAATATTTACTTGTGTTCTACATACACACGTTAATTTAAAAACGCTGTACCGCTTTGTAACCATTTGTAATTAGATATGTGCTTCTGCGATTCTTATTTCAAGTTTTGCGATACCACCTTCAACCTATTAAGACAATAATCTGATTTATACGCTTAGCGCTTATTCTTCTTTGTGCGTATATCCTTTTCAATGCGGTTAAAAAACGTATCTATTAAATACGTGTTTTACTTTTAATCGGTTCTACGATATATGCAATATCTTAGGTACATTGCACTGTTCTAATTGCTCTCTAAGAGCTTCTGCATTCCCCTATTATCTAGCTCCTACTACTGTCACACCCACAATATCTAGGGCCACGCACTCTCCAACGATGTGTGTATGTATGTATGCTAGGCCGGGGTGTGTTGAGTCAAACATGCGCAGAAGAAATTTCTTTCATCGGACTCTAGCCTGCGCCTCTGTCCCAAGCGTCCCCTATACTACTGGGGTATGTAAGAAAGTGGGCCATTTACTGGAATTGTAGACTGGAGTGATGAAGTAGGATGATTGTCTTGTAATGGAAATAGAAAATAAGATGGAAATAAGATTGTCAAGATCCAAAGAAAGGATTGAAAAATGGTAATGCGTAGGAGATATTTCTGTCAAAACGAAGTTTATTAAGCAGATATATTAGATGGATGAGATTATGAAAAGCAGTTTGTGTCTGAGTCTTGTAATCATTGCGTGTATGAATATTGTGTTAAACACTCATAGATAAAGCTCATTAGATGGAGATGGAGTGATCGAATGTGTCAGTGTTAAAAGTGTGTAAAGTGTGTAGTGAGTGTGTGGGGGGCATAGGACAAAATGTACAATGTATAGGAAGAAGGTCGAAAAATGGCCTATGAGAAAGTAGCTTGCCTTCTCAATGGAATTGTAGACTGGAGGGATAAAAGAAGAGGTACGATTTATGAAACTGATAGAGAATAGAATGAATGAACTGGTGAGGCAAAAAATATGCGAGAGAGTAGAAAATATGCGTACATCGGAGAGAATGGTTGCAATTTAGTGTTGCGGGCAATTGTTGGTATTTTAGTGTTTGGGTGTGTAGGTGGTGAGAAAGGAATTTCATGTAAGATGGGTAATTTTTGTGTTCGTGTTTTGAGATCATTACAGAAGGGCGTGTATGTATATTGTAAAAACGGCACAAGGAAATGAATTACGACTTGTGAGGATAGAATGGTAAAGTGTCGTATAGTAGAAACTTTGGTAAAATGGGAAATGGATTATAAGAATGTATGGAACGTAAAGTAGAAGAAGATCATGAGAGAAAGTAGATTTCAATGGAATTGTATACTAAATGCATAGAGGATGAAGAGTGAGTTGTTGAGGAGATGCTGAATAAAAAAGTGCTGTGAAGGGTTAAAAAAAGAATGGAAAAGTGTGAAGAAGTAAAAGATGCGTGAAAGCGGTTGGAAGTAAAGCAAAAAGTAATGCAAATGATTATTTCATTGTTTCAGGGTGTAGAGGTAGTGAGAGATGTGCTTGATGTAAGGTTGATGGGAGTGTAAAAGGTGTGCTGAATACAAAGATAAAAAATTGCAATGGATGGTGATCGAGTGCTGGACAAAGTGCGTTGTATGTACTTTGGTAAGAAGAGGAAGGATTAATAGTAAGAAATGTGCAATATATGGGCAGAAGGTAGAACGAGAGCATGTGAGAAAGTGGATTGCTCAATAGAATTGTACAGATGAAGGAAGAGGATTGATTTGAGAAGTAAAGAAAATAGAATGAAATTAGAATATAATTAGAATTAATTGAATGTAAAAGATACAGATATGACAGAGCGAGAGAAGGTGGTCCGTGCTATATAGGGTCGAAGGTATTGTTGAAGGTGAAGGGAGTTGATTGCATTATTTGAATGTGGAGGTGGTGAGAGCGGAAGTTGATTTTAAATGGATGGATATTGTTTGAGTGGGTTGAAGAAGGTATTTGGGTAGAAATATTGATGTTGTGGGCAAAATGGTGAATACGATGAATGATGGCAACGGTACGGTATTTTTACTTTCACATACTTAATTTTTTCTGGTCTATTTATTTTTCTTATGTCATTATGTTTTATTTATAAAAACTAGGGTTTTGTTCTGTTAAAAATTAAATATCATGAGTTTGTATTATTCTGGGTACCCCTTTTTTAAGTGTATTTGTATAAATTTGTGTATACTGTGTTTCATATTTTAGTATTTAATATATATTGATATAATATTTATCTGATATTTTAGAGGAAGCTAACATTCACAGTTTTTGGAATGATTTAATTTTCTTACCCTTCAATTATATATGGGAAATCATTATACAAGTGAATGTGATAGTATCAATTTTTCTAATGGTATTTGCTTTATACTATTTCGAAGCACGTAGATCTATTGACTATGTTATTTACTATAGTATGGAGATTATATATTTAACTGATACTGTTTTAGCGTACTTGCATAGGTGAGTACTAATATTCAGTCACAAGTTTTCAGATAAATCAATTTCGTGTCTCCATAGCTAAACCAATATCACTTTTTAGAAATATTGACTATATACTAATTTGCATTGCCATGGTTATATAGTCAAAACTAAAGTTAGTTCAATCTACATTGGCACGTGACTCTTCTAGTTTTGACTATATAATTAAAATTAATTCCACTTAACTTCACAGCCGCGTGATTGTAGTGTCATGACAATCTCAGTCTGTATAGTCAAAATTATTTTTTGTCACTACACCCGTCATGAATACGGCAATGAGGATTATGTAGTCAAATTTTTTTCTGTCATAGTGAACATGAACAAGCAATCAAGGCATCTTTTCTTTTGGCATACCATATCATTTTAAGAGGTATGGTGCCCAGGCCACCATTAAAATTATCAAATATTTCCCCTCTTTTCCCCTCACTAACGTATATTT
>WYDF02315849.1:0-14713 GCA_009867245.2 Adranes taylori
ATTTTTTCAAATTTTAAAAATTGAAAAATATTTCATGATTAATTTGGGCAAAATTACTCGATTTTTTACATTTTTATAAATTTTATAAAAAATTTTAAAATTTCGAATTTTAAAGTTTTAGAAATATGATTTTGGCCAAAATCATTAAATTTAAAATATTTTTAAAATTTTCAAAAATCTCGAGATTCAACCTTTGCATCAAATAATAATTAACTAATTAAAAATAAAATCTCACATTCGAATATCTCTCTGCACTGCCATAATCACTGACCCTAAGTTATATTTTAAATTGTAACTTTTTAATAAAGCGACTTGAATCGCCTCCTACCTAAGTCGCTCACAAACTAATTTTAGTGCCCCCTAGCCAACGCCCGAACTAATCTTTTATAGGCATCCCAGAACTTTCGCTAGCTGGAGCCTCCTAATTTTACTGCGTAAAATCATACGATGATGTATCGGGTGCAGATGCAGTATTTGTAAAACATGTGTCCTTAAATTCACATTACTTCTACGGACTATTTTAAATATAATGTAATGTGAATGAATTTTAAAATTGTTGAAATATAATTTGTAAACTTAAGGATAACCTGCTTCTAGCGAATCCTGAGGGTAATCTGCATCAGAGGGAATTTAATAAAAATCAAGTGCTCCAAAGTTAATATCATCTTGCGTTTTATATGTTTCCACGGCCTCGTAACTGGAAGCATTCCAGCTACGAGGCCCAGCAATAGTACGTCTAATTTATGTGCGAAAAATTGCATTGACAATGGTATTCCTAAAGTACATTAATGAAGTTTTAACTGGATTGGAAATTTTTATCTGAATTGATTAGTTTTCAATTCGGCTAAAACTTCATTAATGTACTTTAAGAACAATCCAGATAAAACTTCATTCATGTATTTTAGGAAAAATCATTCTCAACAGATTGAATCTGTTCATTGCGTTGGAAATAATGTTCCTAAAGTAGAGTAATAAATTTTTAATTGGATTAAGAAGTTTCATCTGGATTAATTAGTTCTCAATCCAGATACAGTTTTATCAATGTACTCTACTAACAATCCAGATAAAACTTTACTAATGTACTTTGGGAATAATCCATACACAACTTTATTGTACTTTTGGTACAAATCCGAAAAAATGTCATTATTCATTAATGTATTGTAGGAAGAACTATTCTCAACGGTATTCCTAAAACACATTAATGAAGTTTTAACCGAATCGTGAAGTTTAATTGATTAGTTTTCAATTCGGATAAAACTTCATTAATATACTTTAGGAAGAATCCGGATAAAACTTTATTAATGTACTTTCGGAACTAGATTGTTCCTAAAGTACGAAATGAATGTATTCGTTGTGTTGAGAATGGTATTCCTAAAGTACATTAATGAAGATTTAACTTTATTTGAAAGTCTGGATTGATTAGTTTTCAATCCAGATAAACTCTATAAAATACTTTAGAAACAATCCGTATAACCATTTTCAACGGCATGAATTTAGTCATTGCATTCAGAAAGACATCCCAAAGTACATTAATGAAGTTTTAACTTATCTGAATTCTTTAGTTCTCAATCCGGATAAAACTTCATTAATGTAATTTAGGAATGTATTCTAGATATAAGCTAATTAAAGTACTTTAAGAACAATGCAAATAAAACTTCATTATGTACTTTAGGATCAATCTAGAAAAAACTTCGTTAATGTACTTTAGGAACAATCCAGGTAAAACTTCATTAATGTACTTTAGGAACAACTCAGATAAAATTTCATTAATATACTTTAGGAACAGCTATTCTCAACAAAATGAATGTATTCATTGCGTTGGGAATGGTGTTCCTAAAGTACATTAATGAAGTTTTAATTAGATTAAGAAGTTTTATCTCAATTGTTTAGTTCTCAATTCAGATAAAACTTCATTACTGTACTTTAGGAACCATCCAGATAAAACTGAATTAAAGTACTTTAGGAACAATCTAAATAAAACTTTCTTAATGTACTTTAAGAACAATACAGATAGAACTTCATTAATGGACTTTAGGAACAACCATTCTCAACGGAATGAATGTATTCATTGCGTTGAGAATGATATTCCTAAAATACATTAATGAAGTTTTTATTTAGTTCTCAATCCAGATAAACCTTCAATAATGTACATTAATGTCCCACATAGTTAGTAATGGTGTTCCTAAAGTCCATTAATGAAGTTCTAACTGGATTAAGAAGTTTTATACAAATTTTTAGTTCTCAATGTGGATAAAACTTCATTAATGCACTTTAGAAACAACCATTCTCAATGGAATGAAAATATTCATTGCGTTAAGAATGGTGCTTCTAAAGTATATTAATGAAGTTTTATATGAACTGATAACTAATTTGTTTTCTTTATTTTGCACGCACTATGTTTCCATATTGAAAAATGTTTCTCTTTTCTACTTATTATAAATGAGTGAATTGATAGACCGGTACTTTTTTTATAGGATCTGTAATAACACTTCCTGATAAATTATTGGAACAATTTAAATAGAATAGAGCGGCAAAAGGAGAGCTTTATGGTGCACCCGTTGTTGTATTTTAGAATCGTTCCTTGGGCTGATTTGCACGTATTAAGTACGACAGGACTTAATCCATTGATGCATTTTACCATGCATTTAACTCGACGCATATCCATTTTTTAAGAAGCTTTTCGTGATCCTAGAAGATAGTTCTTGTTATCTATCGATTTTAATACGTCGTAGCATTATTATAAATCATTTGGACCTGTCCCATTCTATACTGCGAATGAAGTAGTTCATTTTTCGTTTACCATAGTGAAAGGCTCTCTTGATCCTTATATTTAAAGTCGAAATTCTAAATTTTCCTTAAAGCATTAATTACTTTATAAATTTATAGCACATAGATGTTAATGAAATAAATCACTCGTTTCCATCGATTTCTTAAACATATATATGTGCTAGAGCATCAGATAAAAGATATAACACAGACATAATTTGCTGATGCACGCAACGATTCCGAAACTATGTCAATTTACTGGTAAAGGAAAATTGTACGTTATCTTTGTTATGATCATAGTGCTAGATAGATATATGTGGAAAATAAGTACGTGACTTAGCGCTAGACTCACGTACGTTTCAAAATTCCCAACCTGGCTAGGAATTTTCTATTTTCTATGTGTTCTACGTTTTCAATTAAGATAGGAATTAGACTAGCATCAAATTTATGATACACTATTTGCATAAGAATGAATGTTATATGCCGGTTGCTTACTAATGTTGGCAGCGCATCGTATTTTGAGAACTTTATTTTTATGAAATATTAAAATCAATAAATGATGCATTTTATTTGTTTACGTCCAATAAAATTACATAACTGTTTCCTGCACTCAGATATAACTAGTTTAGCAATATAATAAAATGAAAGAATATAATATAATATGGTTTCTATCCGACGTGACGTTGGAGAGTGAGAGGGGAAGATTTGTGTATTAGTTGCGTAGCCTTCCTGCTCTCACCTTAGAGGTACTTGGATCAATTATTGCTTTGTAAGAATGCGCTTTGTTTCAAATGTGTTTTAACTTGTATTTCACTAAATAAAGTTATTATTTTAGTTATTGAGTCGGAACGTTCTAATTATGATCCACTTGTCTCACAATAGAATTTAAAATAAAACACTAGACTGGACCATTGCTAAAGTGGACGTACTTTTCAGATTTAATCATAACTCCTGTAGCTAAATAATTAATGGCAGCGCCAACCCTTAGAACTAGTTGATAGTCTCTATAGTTCAGCCTAAACTATTAGAATCAAACTGTTACGAAATGCTTAAAAGAAAATCTGGCCGTACGGTCACCCAATCCTAACTTTTGAATTCTGCTTATTCAAAAGTTGAAAGAACTGCTTCACTTGAACTTGCAACAAATGCGTTTCGTGTCACGGGAATATCGCCCTTCAACGCCAACATTTTTCCTGATCATCTATTTCTACCTAGTTTAACGACGGACGTAGCAGAGGTAGTAAACGAATGAGAACTGAAGAAAACGTAGAAAATCTGCAAGAGTCATCTCCTCAAATAAGTACAGAAATATAAGCACCCAACCGTGGATCTTTGAGCAAAAACAACTAACCATTACAGATGTATCACAGCATCAAGTATCTACAATCTCTTCAAAAGTTTTGGATATTCAAAGTATTATACAGGAATTGTCACCAGTGCCTCAGAGCAACATAAGAAAATCCGTCAAATGCAAAACTGGAGGATACCAAGATGTTTTAACCGAAAGTCCATATCTTCGAAGCATTCGCGAAAAAGAAATCGAGAAGAACAAAGAAGGAAACAGAAAACACAAAAGAGTAGTTATTAAAAGGAATATTGTAGACAATGACTCAGAAGAAAATAAAAATGAAAACAACAAGGAGAAGCAACTACGAAAAAATAAAAGACCTGTTGTAAATGCTAGATTGATGGCAAACGAATCTAGTGAAGAAGAAGATCCCTATCAAGTTAGTAACAACTGTCCATGTCTTATGATTTGTATAGCAGGTTAGAATCAGGAAGCTTGTTTGCAATATCAGCTTTGTCATAAATGGGCACATTCAGTTTGCGGTGGAGTTTCCAAAAAAGTAAAAATGTTCATTTGTGATCTTTGCAAGGACTAAATTCTAACATCTTTCTATATCTCTCATTTAATTTGTTTCTATTTACGGACTTAGTAACATGTTCTTTTTTGAATGCCATTTTGGCCGACCTGGGCGGGCGAAACGATTTTGTTTTTAAAACTGTACAATATATTATTGGCTATCCACCAATATGGAAATAATTAAATTTACCTCATTTTTTCATTAGACTTATTGAATAAAAACTAAGCATATCATTATGCCCGTCTCTCACCTGGGGCTAACACATGGGTATTGGGCTAATGTATGAAAATTGTTTAAACTTAGTTAAACATATTATACTAGATGATAACGCGTCGTAAAACGACTATCCATTACCACGTCATATTTTATTTACCCGTTGGGTTGGGTTATTTGACCCCTACCGGCGTTTTTCATAATTCACACAGAGTAAAGTAGAAAATTAAATTATATAATATAATCTAACATAGTAAAAAATTTAAATGCACGCCACTACTAGTATTAAATGTAAAGTAATTCATCTTTCTTTTAATGCAGCACTCGTACGTACTACAAAAGTACTAACTATCTCACTCGCACATAAAAGCTTGATATAATCAAATCAAAAGCGTTCTAGACACAAATACGACAGACAGACAGACGGACGGACGGACGGACGGACAGACAGACAGACAGACAGACAGACAGACAGACAGACAGACAGACAGACAGACGGACGGACGGACGGACAAATTTAGACGTTTATATATAAGTATTTGTATGATAAAACATCAAAACTAGCACGAGCGATGCCAAAAATATTACTCCTTAACTAGATAAACTTCTGATATTATTGTTCCTGTCATTAATTTTACTTCTATAGTTACTTCAATTTTACTTCTAATTCAATATGGAAAAGATCAATCTTGACGGTATTATGAATAGCTCTGTATCTCAGTTTATCCGCTAAATTAGGATAATTATTATATTTAGTTTGAGCGTTGAATTAATTAGTTGCTCAACTGCTTTAGCGTTCTTCGTGTCGGATGAACGAGACTGCCTGCCGGAGTGATGTATTATAGCAAGTTTTCCTTGTGAACAATTGTACAATATATCAAATTTCACTAATGTATTTAACATCCCTTTTCTTGCTCGTTTTTAAGTATTTACTAGAATTTTATTATTGTCAAGAGTTACTGCATTTCTAATGGATTATGTCGTTAATTTTTATTATGAAATTTAGTTGCCTTAACACATTTTATCCTGAAACGTTTTTCTGACCAATTAAATAATTTTGTCTACAAAACCGTCGAAAAATACATGTAAACCTATTTAAAATATATTTTGCAAGAATGATTCTAATTTTCAAAGATTATTGGGACTGGATTTTGGGCTAGGTCCTGGTTTAATTGTATGATCGGTATTTTAACGCTGTAGTTCTTACAACCATTCGATTAACTTGTTTTACGCCATAATTATATAAGGTTATTTCATTAATTTTAACATAAGGTAAAACAAGTATAATATAATTAAGTTCCGGATAAAAAAATTTTTTTTTGGAAAACTTAGAAATTCTAATTTGAGGCAACGTTTTCAGGACTGCACGTATACAGGTCAATGACTTTTCAACAAGCGATATTATTAGGTTCTCCCATAATCGCGATAAATAAAATATTTTTTATTCTTCATCTTTCAAATTTTTGGCATACACGCTTTGTGTATGAAACGCTTTATACGTTTTACGTTGTTTCTAGACGCAAATCGACATTGTGCCAGTCAGTTATGAAAAATAGGATAATGGATTTCAATACTATCTATTCTGAAAACATTTTTTTATATTTTTCTAAATATCTCATCAACTGTTTGTTATAAAAGAGAGGTACTTTACAAACGCATTTGAAAAAGAATGACCAATGTCCTATTAATATTAATGGCTAAACTTGTGAATCACATGATCATTTCCTCCAGAATTTCAAAATTATTATACGTATGGGTTATACGAATTATCCAATAAACAAAAATGCTATTAAATATTTTTGACAAAATATTGACAAAATGTCAAAACAAAAGCAAATTTATTACTTTGTTTTCATCACTTTTACAATCAAAGACGTTTCTATACTTTCTGCGACAGTCCTTGGATAGTAAAATTAACCTTGTAAACATCGGGAAGTACATGAATAAATTTGAATTTCAATAAGTACGCTTACAATAAGGAGACATTAGTAAGATTTTGTAAATGAGTTGTTGTGAGGATCTTGATACTTAATCTTGATTAAGCAATGCCAAAAACACATGTTAACCCAAACCCGAGCGTGTGCAAATTGTTTAAGTACACAAGCAGAACCTGTTACCTGCAACTGCAAGAAAAATCAAGGGCTCTTGAGGTGTGGATCATATAACGGCAAAGAGACAAAAAGAAACATGCTCAGTTCTTGTTAAATCAAAACAAAAAAAAAACGGTCGCAAAGCGATTACTACTCCTTCTTTAAGTGCTGCGTCCTCCAAGAACATCAGTCGCATGTTCTTCACATGTTCGTTGTTTTTTTTTTTTTTGAAGAAATTTAGGTGTACTGCTGCCCTTTCTAGGGTGTGACGTAAGTGTACGGTGGAGTTATATCTCGGGGGCACAGTGAATTTTTCCCTCTTAGAACGTCTGGTCGCTCTTCCTTTGGAACAAGAGGGTGACTTTTGTGTTTCCCATCTTTCAGTAAGAAGAGTTCGCTTTTGCCAGCCCATGCCTCTATCAGATCAGGTACAGGGGAAGATCTTTATTGACGGCGATTGCTGAACTACGCTAGACCGAAGCCACCTGTGGTGTATTTGTATTGAGCAATAGTCGCTCGAATTGCAGCGAGTCTCCTAGTTCTAGTAGTGGTATTTCGGAGCAATGAGAACTATTTGGATCGCGCCAACTATAGCTTATTTATTACGCGAGAACTTTGGTAGCGTAATATTGTTCGATAAGGGCTAAAGGTTACGAATTATTTTTCAAAGTTAAAATTATTTTTGATTTAAATTGGTTTTAAATCCTTATCTTAAATTAATAAACTCCAAGCATTCTACAAATAATAAATTCTAGGATATATAATCTATTGCCCAACATTATCAATTTAAATTTACATAATATTAACTATTATAATAAAAGCTAACTTCCTGGATTATATTAGATGCTTGCCTATTTTCATTACTAGACTCATAGTATGCTTTACATTATAATAACAGAGCTTGTTATATCAACTTGAACACCTGCTCTGAATGCTACTAAATCAGAAATTTAGTATTGGACGGAAAACGTTTTGTGCTTATTTGGATGGTTACGAATATGCGAGCTGAAATCCTCTAGGTCAGTTTAATAAATTTAGGTATTAAAACTGTCCTAAAAGCGGTAAATTTAACAGAAACTAAATAGAATTAGTTCATGCAATATACATATAACTTATATTTCCAATATTTATTAAATTAAGTTATTAATGAAAGCAAATAACTTACTTATAAAGTAGATAATATTAAACTTTTGCTGTCTTTTAATTCGCAACACGAAATTTAAGCAGAAGTAATTAAGTTCCAATTACAGCAAAATATACGAGATGCATTAAGTTAAAATTAATTTATTTCAAAGCGTTCATTGCTAAGACTTCAGACAAAATTAAAATTTCATTATTTAATGAAATGTTTTGTTATTACTTCAACTTCTATAAAGTTATATAAGAAAAGCTATTGTTATCATAAAATTACACTGAAACTCAAATAACAAAACAAAAATTACATAATTAATTACCTACTGTATTACTAAAGAAAATTTCTAAATGTTGTAACATGTCTCTGTTGAGAGCATATTATAAATAATAAGATAGGTGCAGATTATTGTGCGAATTAAGACATATTACATATATTATTCAGGTAAGAAATAATAAACCTATTGTGGAGGATACCTAGTTATAATGTATAGTGTACTTACTGTCTCATTGTAAATGAGAGATATTAGTTATAACGTATAGGATATTTGTTGTTATTGTCTTACATAAATATATTCTACGTTAGCTCATTTATCTTCTTAGTGTTTACTATTAATGACAAATTTTCAATAGTATAGTTTAGGCTCCGAGGTGATCAAAACCTGGTCGATACCTAAAATAGGAAATTGCGGACTCACCTTTAATAGGAAATTTGTTGTTTACAGTTAGTCTCCTTGTTAAGTAAACATACGTAGACAATTATACTGCTTACTCTTTTATATTACGAGCCGTCTTTATTTTGATTGCAATGTTATGTTTGTTGTTGTAGTCTACTTATTTATCGTCGGGCTATTTCTGCCGTATAGGCTTATCACCGACTATGTGTTTTAACGTCGAGCCTCTGCCATCGACGATGATAGGTAGGGTATCAGATAATTTCGTCTTTACCAACCTTTATTGATTAACTCGTAAAGAGATCATTATAGTGCGTGCCAACCCGCACACACTGAACCGAAGTTTTACATCTACCCCTATAGATGTGCATGATAAATTATAATTACCGACCTCATTTCGTGTATTGCCTAGATTCGATCAACAACGTAAACCATTGTTTACGCTGGGGATCGAACCCGGGACTCCGCGGTGGAAGTCATGCATCTTATCCACATCGCTACGACCTCGACCAATGTTATGTTTCTGTTCAATGTCAGACTACGTTCGTTTTACCAGCTGTTGATAATGATTGACTAAGGTTAACAGGAATCTGTAGTTGACACTGGTGGCCGATTCTGTATGATAACAGAACGCTTGTATAGAATTAGTGTACGTAGCGAGTACTACTGCGCAAGTCATATATGACTGATTTTATTTAGAATTGAAAATAATGGATTAAAACTAAGCGTAGTAATGTCTCGTCAGGATCTAAGAGTTTTAACGACGACTATTATATCTATGCTCGTATTTGTTAATTTAATTATCAATTTCTAGCCGATCTAAGACTTGCAAATTTAGAGTTGAAAGGAAATGGCGTTCCAGATTCGTACCCTTCTCCGTGATATGAGGCTAGAATGGTGGGGCAGACGGAGGCTATTTGACAATTCCTAAGCAAGGTTGGTTCTTTTTGGTTCATTGTCTGAAAGAACTACAAACCAAATTATGGCTAATTAAATAATTAATTATACTCTAATTGTCGTAATGTCTTAATAAAATACAAATAAAGTTTAAAAGTCCGTTTTGAGATATGTGGGATTAAAAGTGCATTTCAGAAGCTCGATCAACGATTCGGTTGATTCGGTAAGTTTAACTTTGTTGCTTTAATGGCACCAAGTCTAAGTTCGCCATTTTGTGTGTTTAAATAGGGAGGGTTTGGTGGATTACCAGAGAATATTTCAGCGATTGATGGTTATTCAACTCTGGTCTGATTGGTCATCGTTGGAGTCTGTAATTTTTGTGGATTTGCATATGTTTTCGGCACGTGCAACTTAGTCGCTTGTCAGGCTGAAAACCGGGCCAAGCTGGATGTCTATCTCAGATAGTGCTGCAGCTGCAGAACGTAGTGTCGGTTCTTGTGAATCACAACAGTAAGGTGAACACCAAGTGTATTCTTGGAATTAGCAAGTGACGCAGTCCAGCGGGAGAATTTCAAGTACTTTACGTATCTTTGTTGTCATCCTTTAGAGCTTGTCATTTTAAACGTCCTTTTTTATCATTAATTAGTCAGCGCCTCACGCAAAACTTATCTTACTTTAGGTCCTTGCTTTGTTTATATATTCTAGAAGAATTAATCTTGAATTGGTAGGAACTGTATATAGTTTCTTATGATAATGGATTTGAATATTACTTAAATTTCATTTTCATTTATTGAATTTAGTGTTGTGCTCGGTCAGGGTTAATTAGTCAAGGGTGGAACAGATTATTATGTTTTAATTAAATTAATTATTTAAAGTGATATTATCCTCGCAGTTTTTACATGCCTTAGGAAACTAATTCTTGTATCTGATTTATGTAAAGCATTTTTATTTTTAAAGTGAACAAACATATTTTTGGTTTAGTAAAGTGACTGGTTCAGCTTGACTCTGCCATACGTACTGCAATATAATACATAGATTTACTCTTCAGATACTGTGATCTTGATATTTCCGATTTTATTAAGAGCTGTGATAGTTGATAAATAACGATGATCCAAATTGTTATGTGTTGTAAGGAATTCCTTATTTTAATGTTATTTGTTGTCGTTGTATTTGTGCAGCAACCAATTTTAATCTGTTATTTTATTACGGGGGGTTTACTTACATGCACATTCTGTGAACTTATCCGTATATAGTTATTGGCGTTCAGCTGGGTAAGTTTTAGGAAGCTTCTGTTGTATGGACACATTACACCGCATCGGTTTCTTGAAAATTAACAGACAAATGATGTTGTTTAATGTAATTTACGAGTACATTCAAACAGAATAGTATTTAAAACAGAACCTGTTAACAACTCTACCATCAGCAGTTACTTAAAGAACCTAGCATATCAGATAAACTGACTCTCAAGTCGTAACAGAAAATAAAGTTTTTGGAATAATTTGGTACTCTTGACTTTTATAAGAGGTTGTTCCTTACCTAATTTAATGTGACACACATCACACACACGTTCAGCAAAACGAGGGGATTTCTTTACGTATTTATGTTGATATAAAATGATATGTGGGCTACATAGATTGAGATCACCTTACACTGTGTCATATGTCACTATAATTATATACAAATGTTTTTCTCCAGTGAAACAAGTGACTCATATGAATGCTTATTTGAAGCATGACGAAAACAGGGTTTGGCTTTTTTTAGACGAATGATATAACTTTGATTTACAACGGTTTATGGATACCGTATTACTTATTTGAAATTACTTCAATGGATGGCATTTCTAATTGTGTCTAGAGAATTTTAAAGAAATTGTAAGATGTTCTCGAGTTATTGTTTTGTTTCATTATTTAGTTCGCAGTATGCACATGTATAGTTTTCAAATGACTATTTAATTATTTAAGACTAGAGTGTATTTATTTTTCTAAGGGAATTTTATAAACATTTTTGTGTATTATTCTCAACCATGTTGTTATAATTTATTCATTACGAAAACAGCAAGATGAATAAATATAACATTGTGTTTATTATAATTGTGGTTCAACACGAAGCACATTTAGCGGTCGATTTTTCTACTTCCCTACAAGTGAATATTTATCTAAAGAGTGGCCATTTGATTAGTAAATCTTTCGCCTGAAAAATTTAAAAAAAAACGTGAAAAACATTTTCTTGAATATTCATTTGTTAACGCGAATCGCTAAACTTGTAAAAAGTACAGTTAGAAACGCCGAGGAAAAAAGATTTGTCAACAGTTATGTTTTTGCCATCTGATTCGCCAATTAAAACACCTCGAAAACAAAGATTTAAAGTTGTAATGTCAAAAAAAAATTGTAGTGTAAAACAAAATTACATAAAAACCTTAAGACATGAATAAAAAGACTAAAACATGCATCAAAAACCAAATAGTTTTAATTAAAATTAAACATCAGAAAAAACTTTTTTCCATACGTGGAATAAATGATTTTTTAATATGCCACATTAAAGTTAGTTGCATACAAATAATTTATTACCAGGGCTGAAAACGGCAATTTTACACCCAGTGTTCCCATATTTCTTTTTTTCATATAATCTACATTTTCTTTCATCCTGTCCCATCCAATACTGGTTCCCTTTTTCCTTGCTCCCATACCTTATTTTTGCAACCATCCTCTTTTCCTTCATAGTTCCATCCATCGTTAGATACTCTGGTATTCTACCTTGAACCATTACATACCTATACCTACAGTTCTATCTTATTTTACTTAATCTCATATCTCGTTCTTGGTATTTTACATCCATCATCCGTTATATCACTTCATTTATATTATAATTTTAGTCTCTCAGTTTACGATACCATTCATGCATAGACCATCCAACTTTTTCAAGAATCTTTAATCTTTCCCCTTTCCTTGTTCCACACACTCATGCATCCCCCTTCAATCATCACTTTCGTTGCACCTATTTAGCTCTTACGGCGACAGTTGCATTCAGCGTCGATTTATCTACCCCAATTATTCTTTTCATACATCCTATTTCCACTATCTCTATACTGAATATTTACCCTAGTGAACTAATTAATCCTGAGATTACTAGCGGATATATAAATTTACCTGATGAATACTAAATACATTAACGTTTGTCTCATGTAGTGTAGAGTAAATGCAGTGTCTTTTTATCGAATCGTTTCAAATTATATGTTAAATACAACTTTGTAAGATTAAAAACAATTTGTAACATTTTTATTGATTTCAACGTGGCTCTTATTTTTCGAACCGGACCTGCGTATATTAATTCCTGTTGCGATATATTTTGTTCAGCAGGATAAAAAGCCCAAAACATGTTAATCAAAATGATCTACATAATTTGTAAGCTAATTTCTAGTTTCCTAAAGTATATAATTTTGATTAAAATATTTTGAGTTTGATTTTATCCTGCTAAACTAAATATATTGCAACTGGAACTAATCGAGGCAGGTCCTGTGCTAAATATAAGAACCATGTTGAAATCAACAAAAACTGTAAATATGGTTTTTAATCAAATAGGGTTGTACTTAGAACACAATGTTGAAACTATCCGATAAAAAGTCCAGGTCGCTATTTAAAAAGTACGTGGATGGTGTCTACGTAGTTACGAAACGTTGTATTACATAAGTGTATTACATAAGCCAAACAATGTATTACATAAATTTTAGATTTTGTTTTTTGTAAATATTTCAAATATGGCTCTGAAAAGTTGAATACTAATGTTGTTTGTTTTTTAATCAACTACATTTTTTCCCATATAAACGTTTCTCTATCCCTTCTACTTTACAAGATAGCCATGCTGTCTACATTAGAGAATGTACACCCTGTATAGTTAAATTTCTAATTTTTAGCATATGAAAGATGTGGTGGCTGAACGTCGATAAATATTTTCCATTATAATAGCATTAGTCATTATTATGATATAAGACCATTATGGTGAATGCTTTCGGAAATGTTTAGATAGCGAACCAAAGCATTCACCAATAATAATAATAATAGGTAAATAATTAAATCATTAATCACAATATAGAAACATTAATGAAAATTATATTTACAATTTTTTATTTAATTTTTAATATATATATATATATATATATATATATATATAGTCGAACATCCATATATCGAACTTCTATAGATCGAAAATTCCTACACATCAAATTTTTACCGAGCCCCTTGAAATTTTAATATGAAAATGTTTCCATAAATTGAATTTTTTTTATATATCGAGTTGAAATTTAATAAAATCTTTATGTAACTTGAACAAATGCAAGTTCAGTATGGAAATTATTTAGTGTAAACAGCGTTTCATCTTTTTTCTTCATCATTAAGGTATGCCCTATGTGTGAATTGATATTTTATTTAATATGTATTTAGACTTATTTGCTTGTATCAAATACTGCAATTGTAGAACACATGATTTTAAATTATTACCGAACAAGAAAAAATACGGTATTTTTAATTAAAAAAACTGTAGTTCAGCGTAATACGCACATACATATTTTACTAAGCCGCATTCTATACATCGAATTTTCTATAATATAGAGAAGGTTTGAAAGTTTATTATGTAAAGCTTTCCCCATACGACCTTGTTATTCTCCTTTCTACGTCAGCGCTTGCCGCACCAGGTGTGGCAAGTGTGACTAGCGCTGACGTAGAAAGGAGAATAACAAGTTTTCAGACTTTCTCTAAGCGTAAACAGTGTCAGATATGACATTGGCGAAACGTTGGCACACTCAAATGCCTACCACGCGAGATATAACTCTGAAAAGAAACAATTACTCAAACATATGTATATATACATATATATATATATATATATACATATATATATATATTATATATGCAAAAACTGTTATATATCACTTACTTTGTGACTCGAGTTTCGGGCGTAGGCCCATTATCGAACTGGATACTTATTTGAATGAATGTATTAAAAAGCTTATATACGCCTGATATAGATATAGATGTACAAATATGACCTCATCTTCTAGACTCTTCTAGAAGATGAGGTCATA
>WYDF02315860.1:0-14713 GCA_009867245.2 Adranes taylori
GTAAAGACCTGGTACCATGAAGTAATATAACTCTAGGACAATTTATCAATCGCATTGGAAAATATTGTTGTCATATCAAATGGCGCACGAGCAATTTCAAGCATGAATGTAGGAGTCACGGGCCTAGTAAATTTAGTGAACTTTAAAACATAACAGAAAGAAAAATATTTGTTAAATGTTGCATTATTCATCAATAGAATCGTTGCGCAAAACTTTTAGATATGTTAAATGTCACCACCACTTTTGTAAAACTTATTGAGAAAGGCTTGGCAAGTTGACATACATAATACATACATAATTTGTAATACATAATAACGTGTAGTTCATCAAAAAAAGTTCTTAATCGCGTCATATGTTTGGAACCTAAAATACATCGAGTCCATAAATTACTTTTTATAAATTTGTTTTCTCCACCATCCCTTTTTCGACAGTTCACCGAAAACTAACTAAATAATAAATAGAAAAATGTTCTATTTCGAACGCACTAGCATAGTTTCCTAGCTTCAGTACGCAACCAATAATATTCAGATGTGGTTAAGATATAAACGATTCTTTGTTCATTATGGTTCCAGTAAAAAGTATGTATGAACAACAATCGACTTCTACACTATAAGCAGGTGGAATTTACTGCACCGACATCTGGCCGATGCTGCATCGAATATTCATAAAGCTCCGATTTTTTCATACGTGCATATCGCATCGGATGCAAAGCGATAATAATTTCGATTCTAATAAATATCTAACCGTTTTGTAACAGAACGATATACGTACATGATTAAACGATTGCGAGGTACTTGATCAATACTATGACAATACTTAATACTTATTGTTCTGTGTTGTTGAGTACTGTAAATCTATATGATTTAGAGTCCTGATATCTGTAAATCTTTATGATTTATACAGATGCAACTTGTACAAATCGTCCTTTACACAAGCAATTAATTTTCAGGTCTCTTCTAGGTATGTTTTAAATTTTACAGTTTCTTTCTTAAATTTGTAGATTAGTAAATTAGGAATTTTAAAATGAATTTTTTTAATCTAAACATTTGGAAATGGTACATTATTTAATTACGTGTACCTTTATTGTACATAAAATTAAGAAATAAACTATATTTACTTCCTCTTATAATAGTAATAGTTTTTGTTTGTCACTTTAAGGACATGATTTATTGATTTAATAAATTTTAGACGAAACCGAAGATGGTACTTTATCGCGGTATCTTTATGGAACGCAGCGATTCGGTGTGTTCGCAACCTGAAAATGCAGGTTTATACAAAGCAAGTAACACGTATGTAAGTTCAAATGTATCGGGAGAAACTATTTTTACGGCAAACAAACACATACCTGTTTAAAAACAGACAGGGTCTCAGGGGACCATGTCGAGTAAAGGCGGGGTGACATTAAAAATATTTTTTTAATATATGTTTCACATTTAGGTCTGTTTATATAAAAAAGTTATTAATATATAAACCTACAAGGCGTTTCTAATTCCCTGAATAAATGAATTTCAAAGTTATAATACGGCAAAGACATCACTGGGCCTGTGAAGCCCACGTTGTGCATCCTATGGTTAATGAGTTAGACGGAATCACAAACGGTACTTAATCACGGTATCTTTATGGAACGAAGCGAATCGGTACGTTTGAGTACGGAACCAGAATTTCCATCACTAGAGTAGAGGATATATCCTAAGACATTATAATTTTAAAAATAAAATTGAATTGGTGGTAGAAGTGAACTCTATTCTATGGTGCGAAAAATATTTTATAAGGTTTTTTCCAGGAAAATAATCATAGTTTCCGAGAAAAATATATTATTCTCGATGGCCTACTTCGAGAATCAGTATTTTGATAAATATTTTAGACAGCCCATTATTTTTGGTATTGATTTTGTGAGTTTTTTTCCAGGACAACACTTATAATTTCTGAGGAAATACTCATTATGTAAGACGTTATGAGGAAATACTTTTAAGTAATGTAAATTCAAGGGAGCTAGATACGAACCTCCTCACGAACGCGAACATCTCCCGACATATCACTAACATGCTTTTGTTCTCGCGACATGTTTTTACCATCCTACTGGGTACTAACGACATCATCTCACGACATATCTAAACCATACACTTACTCACGAGCGCGAATGCTCGCCAACGAACATTATGTGTGCTGTTGGTTACCTAAATTTGGCAGATTCCTGCATTTTTACAGATTTCTGCTGTATATTGGAAATTCAGCGCTAGATGGCGGTATGTTGTTGTTTTCAATAATAATGTGGTGGTGCATTAATAAATAATGTATACACGTGGTGGTCGCTCATTCATGTTGATAAACAATGTGTACATAAAGATGATGGTCGTTGATAAATTAATAATTTTTAAAACTAGTATGCATTGAATTTGAGAGCTGCCATTTGAAAAACCAATATGGCGGATGACAGGTTATTTCCGGTTGGCGGGAAATTTTAATTTTTAAAAATATTAATATTTGAATTTTGGGCAGGGTGCGTTATGACCTTGACTCGACTCATTCTAAACGTAATCTTCTGCATGCATTCATCTATGGGGTCTATCATAAATAGCTGGACGCATTTGCATTTCATATGCGTCAGGGTTTTGCGCCAGCGGTTTTTTCCCGCATTTTGAATTTTGGTAAGAGTGCTGAGAAGCTACAGGTATGTCCAAAACCGAAAGGGATTTTGTGAGATATTTTGGCTAAAATTTTAGCATTATTCCTTTTTAGTGATAAATCGACTTACCTAGTATTTCCCCATTTGTGAAGATTTAATGAAGTGAAACATTTTTTTTACTTATGGATTATTTCAATTAATGGAACAAATTGTTTACTTAAAAATTCCTAAACATAGATACTGGTATGTTTATTATAATGAATAAACCATTACGCACTCTGAAAAGTAGAAACCTAAAGTAGCGATTATATAAAAGTGATTAATTTTGAATGCAGTTTAAATAATATATGAAACAAACGTACGTTCATAGTAAGTATGTTTGTAATATATGCATCGCATGTATATAAAACAACGTGTTTTATAATCCGGTTTATGAAACTTTGCTTCAAAGAGCGTATCTTTAATACTAAAACTGTAATAGTTTGTTACTTTGTTATGGTTCTAAAATTATATTATTACAGATGTACCCTGTTGCCAGCATCTTGAATATAAAAAGGGTTGCACATTTTAAGCCGGAGTTAATGGAAAGAAAAGCAGACAGAGAAAAGTGACTAGCCCTTCGAAAGCCCTTCGACAAGAAAAACTACTCAAAAAAAAATTGCAAAAAAGTAAACACCATGTTAAAGGAAAAGAGGGATGATAAGTGACATAAAAATTTAGAAGAAGCAAGTGAATGAGAGGAAATTCTACTGTGGAATGAAACGAATGCAAATACTCCGATAAAAAACCCACGCGACCTGATATACGAAGACAAGGGCAATGCAGAAATTCGAACCAAAACAGAACTTCCACCAGACAGAACTTCCAAGGTAAACACAAAAAGAGAAGTGCAGAGATTACTAGACTAAATAAATTTAGGAGTATCCAACAACGCAAGAAATCATTCCGAAAGAGCACACAATATTTTTCAAAAAAAGAAGGAAGGAACACGCACTGAAAACCGAAGACAAATAAGCTGGCTGAATGACTTAAGCAAGATCTACGGAGCAATACTACAGTCTAAAATAAAAAACTGCTTAGAAGAAACTAATATAATCCTACCTAACCAATTAGGATTTCGGAGTAAACTAGAGGCCAACCAAGAGGATGCGATGATGGAGGGAATAAACAACGTATAAATGAAAGCAAAAAGGGAATGGCATAACTTAGATAACTTAGAAAGGGAATGGCATAACATTTGAGAGGGTTTGAAGGAACTGTTTTATCTATCAGTTAAGAGCTCTATTAGTACCGGACAAATTAGCCGAAATCACCAAATCGTACCCAGAAGAAAGGAAGCTTAGAATCAAAGTCAAAACGATATGTCAAAAGAACGAATAACAGAGGAAAGGTTACCGCAGGGCTCAATCTTGTCGCCGATGCTCTTCAACGTTTATCTTGCTGCTATCCACAAATTTGAAGAGAAATGCGGAGTGAGCGTCCTACAATTTGCGGACGACATTGCAGTGGTGGGATACAATCCAACATTATCGCATGCAAAAATAGGACTGGAAAAATGCATTGAAGAGATATATGGCTTCAGTGAAAGTTGGAATATTAAGATTAAAACGGCAAAGACAGAAATCATAAGATTTACACCAAAACCCTGATGAGGGAAATTTATTCGACACCAAAATAGTAAAATTAAAATTAAGGAGCAAGACACATATCTAGGACGAAAATTCGGCAAGAAATCTATACTTCTTGCTAAAGGACGACAGTGCCATATCAACAAAAGCAAGAATGAAAAGTATGAACGAATTACTATTACCAAAGTGAAATGAAGTTTTGAAGCCGGCCACAAAAGGCCGTGATTGAAAGCAGAAAAAGTCTCCCCAACAATAACATAAAAAAGTTGGGATCAATAATTGACGGTTGAAGGCCGTGTAGTGAATAAATGACGAACAATACACATGGAGTGGCTCATTGTCGTCACCATGCCATGATGGCCTCAAATCATTGAACAAGAAGTTCATAAAATTGGGTAATAAGGGAGGAAAAATATCAGCTGGTCCCAAACGATGTGTGTATTTTGGTACATATGCCATCCCAGCTAATTCCAGCAACTTCGCATATCGTGTGGGAAGTTAATATGGAAGGACATGGGTCGCACGCACTTTGCTAGTCTAAGATGGTCTGTCAAATCATTTAGTCAGTTGAGATCATATTCATGATAGCGCATAATTTTAGATACAATGTGATTATTTTTTCTAAAATATTAATTTAATATTTGAGTAATAATTATTTTTTGGAATATATCAAATTAGTATCTTTGAAATAAAAAGAGACAAATAATATAAAGAATTCCTTTTACATTATTCTTAAATAGTCAATTTGAAAAATAAATAGGATTAAGAAATTGATATTGGCATTTTTATTTTTACAATTGTAAAAACAGAAACCTATTACTTGAAACACGAAAATTTCGGTACATAAAAACCGGATAAGGTGGCAGATGCGTGGAACATATTAAAGCTTCGTTCAGCGTTTAGAATGCCCGGTTATTAAATTGAAAAAATGAAGTTATAGTAATAAAGAAGTACATATAATCACACAACTGGCAGCGGCATCACTCTGTCTTTCGCTCACCATTATAAAAAATGGCGATTGATGTGCCGAACACTGAAGCGATCTGGCGATTGATGTCTCTCTACGCATAAGATTTGCTCAGTTCTGGGGCGCTCATTAGTATCGTAGGTGGAAGGTATTAATGGACAAGGTCTCAAATCGATTAAATAAAAATATAATTTTAATTAATTAATCGTGTTAACGCGTCTATCCGTTTAAATCGAAACATCATTAAAGGTGGGAATAATGTATGAGATATATTAATCCAACGAAGATAAAAAGAATAATTTGCAAATGTAGAAATCAAAAATATACTAGGAAACCTAAAGGTATTAATGAATATATAATATCTCAAATGAGATATTGAATATTGATTTGAAAAATATATATTCAAAATATATGACAAAGACGGGATTTAGAAGAGGTATGGGAACAACAGATAACATCGTAACCTTAAATTTGACACGAAATATGTAGAGGAAAGAATGTGTACCTGCCGTCTTTAAATCTGAAGGCAATGTTTAATAAAATAGATAGGAAAATGTTGTGGGAGAGAATAGAGGGTGCAGGTATAGATAGGAATTTATGTGATATGATATGAAGGATACACGAATGGACTAAGGTACGAGCAAAAGTGGGAAATAGCGTTTTAGAGTAGTTTTAATTAGGAAAAGTACTAAAGCAGGGGTGTCCGTTGAGTGCAAGTCTATTTAACTTTTAATTTTTGATACGGAGGTTGTATGAAGGAATAACAAGGCCGAGAGTGTTGTAATTGGAAAACAGAAAATATAGATTTTCGGTTATGTATTTTCGCTTCTTCCCTAATCCATTTTTAACTCTTTTTCACTCCAAAGTATCCCCATGCACCCATCAAGTATTTTAAATAATGACCCAATGCTCTCAATATTTTTCTGCCAAACCAAAAATCCTGAATTTTCTTATATTTACATCCATTCAATACTTGTTTCGCCTCTCTAGGCTCCCACATCTTAATCTAGCTAGCAACATGTTCTCCTCCATACTTAACACGGACAATTAATATCCAAGCATTCCTCCTTCCACTCTTATACACTGGTAGCTTTTAATCTACTAGCACTTTCTTTCTTCTCACTTCGCTGCTTCTCAATATCTTTAATTCCTTGCTCCATCTTTTTAATCTCCCACAGCCTTTTATTCATCTTCTTCTCCCAAAATACTATTAACCATACAACGATTTCCTAAGCTTTTATCGTTCTCTTATCCAACAGTCTCTCCGTCATCATCTTGAGCCTTCATCACCATGCATTCATAGTTTACTATTTTCTAAAAACCATGCACGAAACATTTAAACTTATCCACCTCATTTAAAACAATTTCGCTTGACACTGAATTTTCTATTCCTAAGATTCTTCTTATATACTCACTCTTTCTCTTTCGGTCCTCTTTCACTGTTTCAATTTCTGCTACTGACCAATTCTCACCGCAGCAATTTTAACATTTTGCGCAACCTACACATCCTCGTTACATGACTCAATATTTTTTCATGCATTCTATTCTTTTTCCATCTATTTCAAACACGTCTTTCTTGCTATCTCTCCCTGATTTTTTCCATCATTACCGTCTTTTCCACATTCTCAACCGTACTTCTCCTAAATATATATATATATATTTATGGCATGAAAATTTGAGAAAGATGATTGTATAAGGAAGTGTCTCATGTAGAACAGGTACAACATTTTATGTGCCTAACCTAAAAACTCTTAGTAAACTCCTAGTACCTAATCAAAGATTTGATGTTTTAGACATCAATTTATTCATTCCGCTTCTATGCATTGACGAAACAACGGAAACACTAATATCTTGATTAGCAGATTTTATTTCAGAATTACGAAGTTTTCAAAATTTAGTGATACGATTCCTGTGATTACAACTAGAATATGAAGAGAAGAAGACAGCATTGTTCTGCTTTGTCTATTCTTCCTAGAGTCACTTTTTGTGTTGACTTAACCTTGGATTAATACTCGTTTTTAAAAATTAGGAAGTTAATGACGTAAAGGGACTTGTATTTTCCCTTTCTTTTTTCATCACAAATAGTCAGAACAAATTTTGCAAACCTCTGAGAGTTTTTCTTTATTTTGACAGCAAAAAGTAAGGAAAAGGAAATAAGTCTACAATGCTTATAAAAGCATGTATTTTAACTACTGTACAATTAGTTAGGCAAAATTAGGTTTTTATTAACTGGCTAATATCTATTATTGTAAATTTAGTTATGTATATGCTATATGTAAATAAAAACTCAATTTCGCCCAGCTAATGGTACATTAATTAAGTACATGCTTATATATGCATTGTTGACTCGAAACATTTGAACACACCTGATCATACCTGATGAGGCACCAGTAAGGCGAAATAGGGCGCTCGTACAAAAAAAAATTAAGTTCATTCCACGGTATATTTGTTATATCCATAATGGGCAAAGAGCCTATATCATATAGCGATATTTTGTACTTTAAGAATACTTTTTTACACTTTAATTAAATTAGCAGAGTACAATAACTCATGGTGGTATGCTTTTGTATACTAATTACCAAATATATTTATTTTTCCCAATAAATAACACATCTTACCATGTTGATTCCTGATAATATCAGGATCGATAGCTTCTGCTATAGGCCCATTACGTAACTGTTCCATCAAAGCATCCCGATCCGGTGTGATCGCCGGCGACCGTACACCGGTAATGTGACCATCAACAATTAAGTCTTCAGCAGCAATAACCGCTTCCATCGGTACGTGTTTATGTGAACTCCCATTATCCGATCGATGACAGGGTGAGTGACGAGCATAGAAACGACGACATAATGCAGCTAATACTAGACATACGACAGCTGTTAGAATACCTGCGGTCCCCAATAAGCCTAGTAATAATGGACTTACTGGCATTCCAGCTGAGGAACCTAAATAAAAATGTTTAATATTATTAAAATTAATAAATTACAGAAGTTTTAACAACGTAGTGCTACTTCTTGAAATTTACATTTTTATTAATGCTACTTGACCTAACCTCAATCTAGTCTTCAATATATGTCACATGGTTTTATTGTAGAGAGAAATTTATTTGCAATTAATGTAGTAACAACGTTTAAGTATACAACTGGAAGCATAAACATGGAACAATATGCAAAATATATATTTTATGTTCTTATTTCGCATAAGGATTTTTTTAGTTCAGTTTGTATAAAACTGAAATTAAAATTATATGAATATTAAATAATTTTTAAATCATGTGTTTTGTAATTAGTTTTTAGATGGTTGTATATCAAAAGAAAAAACGCTGTGAGGCCAAAAAATAAATAGTACATGTGGATGTATTCACTTATTGGGGTTCTAAAGGTCTTTATATATTTTAAATATGTAATCTAGGGGAGAACTCGATTTATTGATTGCGTGCAAATAAATACAGTACACGGCTAGCATCTGTTAGGGTCCACGGACGTATGTAACTTCTCCGCGGTTTGGAAGAAATTTGGCGTCAAGAGAAGACCGAGATTTTTTCGCTTTGCGTAGTTTTTCGCTTTGCGTCCTTGTATTAGAAAGAGACCATTGAAAAACTAATTTGAATAATGGACGCTTAATAAGTAAGAATGGCATACATCTGTTTTATTTCACGCAAGGTTCGCCACTCAGGGAGCATCGCAATTGTCAGTAATATATAAACAAAGAAATTATAAGGGAACGCTTAATTATAGATTTTTCTTAGATTAGAGTAGATCAGTCATGCTTATAATTGTTAGAATTTTTGATTTTATACGCGTTTTTTTCTTTAAAGTACGCGATTCTTTTTCTGCTGAGAATTATGTCTGGAATACAAATGTGAATAAACATTTATTTTTAATACCTTAGGTTCGTTTGATTTCTCAGTAAATAATTAATTTCTCAGGACTGGAGGAAATCGTCCAGTATAACTAATTTTTCAATTTCAAAATAAGCTAACAAACAAATTACTATTGTGCAGATATTGATCACGAGTTTTTATATTTACTTGTTTAATAACAAAACTAATCGATGGCGGATTAATCTTTACAAAAATGAAAGCAATCAGAACCGCCTTATATTTTACTATGTTGTGGGACAACAAAGTTTTAAAGATCAGTTTGATCAAATAAATAATGTCGAGCCTATATTTTATTTACTTCCGGTTTGAAGAAAAATTATGTTGTATCAAAATTAATATTTATGTAATACAAATAATCCTTAATAAATATTTGTTTTATTATTACCCTAAATTTATTAACCCATAAGTTATTCTATTACAAATTGACTGTTTCTTGTAGATCATTTTTTGTAGTAGATAAAGTAGTTTATAATCCATTTTGTAGTAATAGGATACAGAATGCCAAAAATTGCACGTACATTTGTGTTAGTTGTTGTAATCAAATAAATGGAATATCGATATTATAAGTTCTGTTTTAAATCAATTGAGAAAATGGACTATTGCATACTGCAGAACAAGCAGTCAGCATATGGATTATTGACAAATATTAATCATTCGACGTAACTAGGTTATTTTGAAATAAACCAACCAATTTCATAATAGAGAATGATGAGTTAAATTGATTTTAATATACACTTTGTAATAATTAAATTATATAATTTAAAAAGAATACTTTTAAAATGTAATCGTAAAACGCAAATGTAATTTGCGTTTTCCTTTTAGCATTTAAGCGATCAAATAATCAATCTATACTCGGCTGTCCATCATATAACATATTCCTTGACTAAGCCTTTAATTAAATTCTTAAAACCTTATACCTAATCCGCTCAATCAATCATTATCTCTTCTGAAATGTAAGTAATTTTTATATAAACGTTTCCTGTTTTTTTTTTCAACCTATTGTTCAGCTAGTTAATTATATTAACTAGCTGAACAATAGGTAAACCCCAGATCCCCTACAAACTGGTACCAGGTATAAAAGAAATTATAATATCGATTAAAATAATTTATACAAATGTATGTGCAACTTTTGGCACTCTATATCCTGTTACTACAAAATTAATTATGAACAACTTTATCTACTCCACAACAAACAATAGAATGTTTAAAACCTTGCTGCGATTTGAAGTTTATTTAATTCTTGAGCCGTACTTGGTTTAGAAGGTTAAATCTTTGGCCATATTCAAGCTAGGGCTTTAATAATTATTATCTAATTATAGAGTATAGTTATGTATTGATATTCCTCAACCCTAAAATCTTTTTTTATAAATTTTAGCTACATCCTAACTTAACTTTTGCTTTCTGATTCCAGTCGTATTGGATGGATTTTAAGTGGAAATAGGATTTATTTCTCCAATTAGGGCACACACAATCACTTGTCATGAAAGTAAACGTGAGAATATTTAATTTTACTTTTAATTTCACCCATATGGTGTTAGATTTAATAGCTTTTTGGCAAAGAAGCTGTGGACATGGTATTTGTAAATGTTAAAGATGCCAACTAAAACAATTATCATTACTCTACCTGATACAGGATTTCTTACTTGAACAAGAACAAGTGGTATTTCTAAAATCTGATAATTTATGACAAAATAAAATTATGCAAATTCATGCAAGGGATGAAATTACAACTTGGGACAACATTTGTGAGAAAACGTGATATAAAGGTAACTTTCAAACAATATCCGATGATTTTCCTAAACGTCCGGGTAACATGACACTTATTCCATAAATCCATTTCCAATTCCATAAATCCACATAAATGACACCATTCACAAAGGCATCCATAAATATACTGATTATTATACTACAGTGAGCCATGGAATGAAGCATGCTGGAAATCTCATTGAGAGGCTAAATAAGAAATGATTGAATTTGGTAAATGTAGTCGATATCATGGAACACATAGCCCACTAAAATGAAACTGGACAAGACACATATCATACAAAGTAGGCCACTTACGATAAGCCTAATGGGAAGGCTACTACATAAAGGGTTTAAAGGCATCAACAAAGTGGCAGCAAATGGCAATGGGCCGAGAAAGATGGAGACGTCTAGGGGAAGTCTACATCCAGCAATGATACAGTTTGTATGCGTGTCGCATACAATTGTACATCTCGTATTAATTGTTTGTATTATAAGTTTATTATTTTTGAATATTATTTCATTATTATTAGGTTGATCGAGTTAGTATCAATTTGACAATTAGTCAATTGCATGATCTTTGTAAACAATCTTAGAAACAAATATTTTATGTTGAAATAAATTCAATAAAATTAGACTTAAGTCTGTTTAATAAAACTAAAATTAAATAAATTAATTAGGTAACAGTGTATAATTCTGACATAAGTTTGTAATGGTAGGAACGACAAAACCTGTAAGTAAAATTATTTTACAAATAATTGGGGAATTATTTAACGAGACTTGTTTATAAATCTGTTTGCACGTAGTAATGTGAATTCAAATATTACTTTATTTTATTATTTTGTTTGTAGTTTAGTTATAGTTTTGCTTGACTGCACCAGATAAGGTTCAATACAGTGCTGGCAATAATAACAATTACTACGTCTTGTGTATTATTCTAAATAGTGCAGGGAGACTGAGATTTACAAAGTCATTTTGCAGTAGGTAAATTAAAGTGGATAGCATTTTGTAGTTAATTTATGAGAAGATCCCGTACTGCAGGGAAGAATCGATGCGTACCCAGTTAGCAGGATTTTCTCTTGCCAGTCACGTTAGAAGCAACATCATCCCCTAAAATAGAACATGACTATATGAAGAGGTTGTAAAAGAAGAAGAAAAGAAACGTTTCAATTATGATAGTAACTTGTTCAGACTGGGGCGTATCTATTTGCAGGCGATTAATATTAAGCTTTTGTTAATATTAATTGTTGAGTTTTGATAAAAAGGTTAAATTCAAGAAAACCAGAGTACATTGAAACTATCATTTCGAGATATATATGGAACTTTGACAGCAATAATTACACTATGAGTGTATCATAATAGAAAAATATTATCCCACATATTCTGACAATCGTTGCTAATGAAAAGAATGATGAAGTACATAATAAGAAAATGAATTAGCGAAAACAAATGATTTACTATTGCATCGCACATTCATAGTTAACATAATAATAATTAAGAATATAAAACAAATTGGATGTGAAACTAGATGAGAACTTAACAACAACTCTGAATGTTCCTTTTTTTGGAAACAATGGTTCTTAAATACAGTCTCGTGATAAGTAAAAATTTTTATACATACGGAGCCCTCTACAGTGATCCACTTCAACAGTTTCTGATATCATTAAACAAAACCCAAATAATTGCTGCTGAAATTAAATAAATTTGTGCGCATAAACAATACGAGTGATATCCATAAATATTGAACTTACCGTTATTAAATTTATTGCGATGTATTACTATAATATGTTTATCCCTTTAATGGTGTTTTTAAGATTTTTCGGGTCGAAAAATAGATTGTTAGAGAGAGAGAGTCTAATTAACATGTTTTTGGAATATTGTTTCATAAGATTTCAGTTTTATTTTTTATATCTACTTAATCTAGTGCTTAAGCTGTTGACTATAAATTGGTCTATCAAGTTAGAATTGAAGTGTCTCGAGTATTTCTGATCAAGAATAGTAAAATTTAAAACGTACATTAAAGCGTTACTACCTTTAGTAGTTTTGAAGTAATTAGGAATTATGACTTTCCGGGTCGAAATCCCACGGGAGGGGGGATAATATAACAGAAGAACATGGCCCCTAACGATAACTTACTTCTATTAGTTGACTTATTGAATTAGAGATATTTAACATAAGAGCATTATTCTTTGTATTTTTATTTGAAATAAAAGTAAAACACCCTAAAGGAAAATCATTTATAGGATTCTATATAAATAAAGAATTAATATATATCATCGCCAGTCATTTTTGGAGTAAAAACGGCTTCGTCCTATTTGTTAGGATGGCTAAGCGGCTTGATTTAGCGTCTTGCAGACTGACGAGAGGTTGCACATGGCAAAGAGTCCGCGGATCCGAAATTCGGTAATTTGTGTCAACTGAAAAGATAATCAATCTTGGATATAGGCCCTTTTTCGATGAGAAGGAAAAAGATAAAATGCTTCTAGAATATCCTGGCTCCACCATCGGTTTGCAAGCGGCTACCGTTAGGGCACAGCACCGCGAGGGCATAGAACAGAACAAGTGAATTTTACAACTAAAACTAAAATCAATAGTAAAATTACGATTCTCCAATATAATTATGGGAAGTGTAAATATGCAAATTCCATTTTATAGTTCTTGATTACTGACTAAAATTAATAAAGTAGGTTCTATTCATGTTAATTAATTGAATAATTCTCAATATATTGATTTTACAGCTTTTAACATTTAACTGCATCATTTAAGTAAATGTTGATTAGCAGTTTTTATATTTATCAGGTGGATTGCAAAGTATTTCGGTGGGGAATTAATATTTATATGAACAGATTAAATCAAAATCGATTTTTGCTCTACAAACAGGGTTTACATAAACAGGGTGATTTGAACTTACAGAGTTGAATTTCTTTTCAGGGTAAACTCTCCCCGCTAATCAGTTTTGTACAAAAAGGAACGTAATAATATAAATAACGAAATATATCATAATTTATAAATAACCATAATACATAATGTACATTTAAATATTACAAATAATCATGCACTTTTTGATATGTTCTGCAAGAAAATAAAATGCGTTTCTTATATCTAAGATTGGTATGATTCATGTCCCCCTATACCTTACGTCAACGTAATTTATATTAACTTAAAGATGTTGAGCGATAACTGTAGCTAAAACAGTGAAACAAGTAATAAGAAATACAAACATTGTTAATCGTTACATAGTATGTTTTCATTGTTCATCCCAGAAGCAATATTTCATAGTATTATAACTTCGATTATATATTGTTATTTTAGCTCTTAGGCTAACTACATTTATTAGTTTACATAGATGTTACGAGACTCAGTTATTCGAAACTCAAACAATATCCAACAATACGATAATATGAAACAGACGGATATATACGCCTCGTAAAACAGAAAGCGTACTCTACGTTTTCAATGAAATTAATGATAATCTATATACAAAGCAATTCAAAAAGACATTTTCTTAATCTAATTTAACGACAAATTTTGTATAAATTGAAAATTAATAGAAATGTTTGAATGCTTTTGGATTTCAAGATTCCTTTAAGCTACAAAAGTAACACCAAATTAGCATTATATTATCCACTCACAAAATAAAAATTTATTCGCTACAGACTATTAATCGTCATGGTATAACAGTACATTATCTTATACAAATTAAAAACAGCTTCAAGCTTGATCATAAACTGGCTATATTTAAGTCCTCTGAAGAGTCATCATCATTATCACACAGCCAACTGCGTACACTGCTGGACATAGGCCTCCCGTAAACTTTTCCATTCCATCTACGGGGTTTTTTAGCCATACTCTACCACGCTGGC
>WYDF02315871.1:0-14712 GCA_009867245.2 Adranes taylori
TTTATTTAGGCATAATGAAAAATAGCGTACGAAACTTAGTATATATTTGCACCATGTGTTAACCACGTGAGATGTTATCCACTCAAATGTTCGAGCAGTAGTCTAGCTTTATTCTGAACGATTGTGAACTGCACTAGAAATTGCACCAAACATTCTACACTAACTAAAATCGTTATTTAAAATAGAGAGTGGAATAGTACAGCTTTGGTTTAAAAAACTGCTAATATTAGTATTGTGTGGAGGTTATACAATTTGTAGTTATTATCTTTTGAAAAGCACACCAACAATTCAACTAACCAGACGGAATATAACATAATATTATTGAATTAATGTCGTTTATTGCAATATTTTGCTTATTCGTCTGCTTTTCTTGCTTATTTATTTTTATATTTTAACTTACAAACACATTTCAAACTTACTCACATACAATTGCATATCTTGCAATAATCACTAATCATAATTGAATGGCATATTGCTGAAAGAACGTAAGGCACTTTTTACAACTTTTCAGGTACTGTCATATATTCTTTAATCGCAACTATTTATGTAATTATAGAATAAACAATATGTTACTGAACTTATAAAATTAACACAAAACAACCCTTAAAAATCTGAAAGTCTTTACAACACATCGAGAAAATAAATTTTGGTAGAACATATGTCCCGTTTTATTACACTTTTGTGGAAGCCTTTCCTCTAGTTTTTTTTGGTATTAGTGGAATTTATGATTGACTCATAAAATGGTTTATTTTCTTCATCTACCCATTGCAGTAATGTCTGAAGATGTTTAATTTTACTCTCCAGTATTGGCACGTTTTCGGCATACGCCCGTGATCTTGGCCACTGTATTATCAGCTCTTGTAGGACTCCTCATTGAAAATGTATGCCAGATCCAGCCAACAATAAATTCACTAACTTGAACACAACCAGGTTTTGAAAATAGGCACAAAATGGTGAAATTTAGAAATAGTAAATGTCTACCGTTCATTTCTAGGAGACTTCTCTGTTTCCTTGGACGTGTTATCCATTTTGTAATACGCTGGCCACCACGCTTTAAAATCTAATATTTCATCATTTTTCACTTATTTGACTGTAAACTTGTTCTGCGAACTGGATTGTATAATAATTTCTGTGTAGGTATGTGAATTATAAACTCGATCAAATTTACGTAGTTTTCTTTTGATGACACCAAAATCCCTATCACAAGGAAGAAATGAATGGCCTCTAATAGGGAAATATTCTTGCACTTTTTCAAATCGACCTGTTTCTGTAAAGGCAGCTAATCTGACAATGCAATGATTTTTATTTTGTCCTGGGCAATTGTCCGAGAAGAGACACAGTTCTTTTTATTCCGTCTGGTAAATGGTTGCCAATAAAATCCATTAAGAACGATGCTACCTCATTTGGTCCCTTATTTGCAATATTTTCTGGATAAACATAAAAGTAAACTTTGCCAGTTTTTAGGTCATGAATACCAAATACTGAAACACTTAATTGTGTAAGGTAAAATAAGTCTTGCATCGGAATTAAGGCAATTGCAAATTTTGCATAACATTTTCTTTGCACTCTTCAGTCGCAGTCTGGCTGGCATTGTAGAATTTCTTTGCACGCCGCTGATGAACCATGTGTTCAGCAATGGCAGCTTTTTTAGCTACCTCCTCCAGAGAAAGGCCTATTATTTTTAGGTTTAATTCCTCACATTTGTTGCAAGTGAGGACCTGCGGCCGGCCAAAATGCAAATTAAAGTTTTCGTGTAAGAATTTTAGATAAAAATAATAATTCACTTTTGCATCAGGATATTTTGTACAAAACATTTGATGCATTATCTTTACATTCAGTTTGGCGTCAAGATATTGATATTCTCTCCTGCATAATGCGTGTGCTTTACAGGATAACAAGAAATGTGACTTCTGGTCAAATTCACATCAGCTGAGACAGCATTTCCTTTAGAATGCTTCGCTCTCTTGCCTACAGGAAAATAGTTTGTCTCACATCAGTATCTACTTTTTGTGTACATTTTATACCGCACCTGAAATAAAAAACGAGAACTGGAATAAAATAAGAGATTACTATTATTAATAATCCAAGTACGTACCTGCAAAGAGAATTGTTGAAATTTGGGTTTATGGCAGGTATAGTTTCGTTTCTGTAGTTTTTATATTCCAAAACTCTAATTCTGGCATTTCTAATAACATTTTGTTTGATCGAGTGGTCTGGTGGTCGTTGCGAATGCCTTTGCGACGTTTTTGGCCAAAAAGTGACTTAGGTTGTTTCAGCAATATGCGATTCAATTGTATATTGAACGCAACCGAACTACTAAGTTTATGAAAATTGTCTTAAACTTCTAGGAAACCAAATGTAATTTTGAAACTAAAAATGGAAAACGGGATTATAAAAATACAAATTTCCAAATTACTCTATTACATACTCAAAAATACAGGAATTTGTTTCTGTAGAATTTTTCTATTTCAAAAATTTAAATAAATCTCAGCATACTATAAAAATGAAAAATTGATTTGAAAGCACATAATTGAATAAAAGCACGTAATTGAATAAAAATAGGCAATTGTTTTCTTGCGCAAACTGCTCCATGGTTGTTACCAGGGCTGCAGAGTCGGAGTCGAAAGAAATTTTCTAGTTACTGGAGCTGGAGTCGCAAATTTTTGGACGCGAATTTTGGGATAAACTCAGGAGCCCTGGTTGTTACTATTTAACCATAGGTGGCCATACACACTCATCCTTTCCTTCTGGTGTGTGTGGTGTGCTAGAACGGGCGCGTGTTTAAAAAAATGTGTCAGACGATTAGGTGGCTATACACACACATTATTTCCTTCTAGAAAGAATGGCGAGATAGAACGTCACGAAAGAATGGAGTGCGGCTAAAAAAAGTCTCAGAGACTTGAGAGGCTCCGATAATTTTTTGTTGAGCCCTGAGTCAAGATTTGTTTATAAAAAAAAACCTATATAATATATGGAACGGTTTGACAGGAAATGTTATTGATACCCTAATTAAAGACAATATTAATATGCATATTTTAATTTAAAAAAATATATTTTCAAATTTACCTAAATCAGTACATACCAAGTAATAGTGCAATAAAGTATTGTATTGCAAGTGACACTGATAGTGAAAATAAAATACAAAAGAGCCAAATTAATTTTCTGTACTTGAGTATTTCTTTCTCAATTTTATAAACACATTTCTATTTAAAAAATTCGTAGACATGATCGCCACCCCATCTTTAACATACTTGAAGTCCTACGTTTCGTTACATTTTGCATAAAAGAAAAGTTAAACCTTTTAGTTTTAACTGTCACATTTTAAGTCGCCTATTAAATTCAATTAGCACAATAATGTTTAGGGTAAACAAAACAACATTAGTGTAACCCATAAATCCCCCGGTCCCCATATTTGTTTACGGCGCGGACAGCTTAGCTATCCGCTTCGCCGCGGCCTACGGCCGCTCTTGACTTACATTTTCCCCGTATTTGCCTACGGCGAGGACAGCTTGGCTATCCGGTTTGCCGCGGCCTACGGCCGCTCTTGACTCATATTTTCTATTATATACGTATATTTGTTTCGAAACAGCTTATTACTGTCATTGGATGTCAAAAACCTTTTCCCAATCATACTAAATCACAAAATTAAAACTATACTACGGAAGGAACTAGAAAACGAAGGAAACAATCCCGTCATCATCAACGAAATAGTTTGCCTAGTATCATTGTACTTATCACAAAAGTATTTTACAATCAACGATAAATTTTATCTACAAAAGACAGGACTTCCAAATGGGTCACTTTTATCCCCGCTTTTAGCAGAAATTTACATGAACCACATAGAAAAACTTATATTCGAAACTCCTTACAAAAAAAATCATTAAATATTGGTACGGGTACGTAGACGACATACTAGTCTGCCTTGAAAGAAACAAGACAAACACAAAACTTTCTCAATTATATTAAGAATATCGACAAACATATACAATTCACAATCGAAATAGAAAGCAACAAGAGCATAAACTTCTTAGACATTAACATTAGTAGAAACCAAGTCAAACAAGAATTTAATATTTTTCAGAAATCTACATACAGATACTATAATTCACAATACTCCAATGCACCCAAAATCGAACAAACTTGCAGCTTATCATTCTATAGTACATAGATTGCTCAACACGCCACTTAAGAAAACAAATTTTAACACGGAACTAGCAAGAATTAAACGATGAGCCACTAATAACGGCTACAAAGAAATCATAATAGACAAAATCTTACATCAAAAAAGACTCAACAAATCGTTGAATTTAATATACCCACACTCAAAAGAAAAACCCCAAAACTCATACAATACCATAACATACATAGGAACACCAGCAAATGTAAATAATCAAAAAACAAAAATACAACATAGCATTCAAAACTAACTACAATTTAAGTAAGTATATTAACAACTCAAAAACAAAAAGAGCAAATTTTGTAGTTCTGGAGTTAAAGTAAACTTGTTTTCCAATGATTTAAAACCGGAAAATCTGGTTTCAAATTTCGTTAAGATTTTTTAGATTTTTTTCTATATATTTCTCATACGAAATTTCTCCTAAATTTGTTTTGTTTATGTTACATATTGGAAAATGCGTTAATTCTTTAAGTTTCCAATTATTTCCCCAAACAAGTAGCTTACATTCAAATGCTTTTATTTGATCACACATATTTCTAATTAATTGGTTTTTCCTTGTAGTTTTAAATTTAAGTCAATCATATGTTTTGTTATATTTATATCATAAATATGTTAAGTTATATCATAAATGCTAAGTCTTGTAAATATACTGCATCAGAAAATAATTTTACGTCTTCATTTTTGGTAGTAAATTGTAAAATTTCATATTTTAAATCCCAAAATTGTTTCAGTACTTTAGAACAGGAAAGCCAACGCACTTCAGTATAGTATAATAGGCCAGAATATCCCCCCCCCCCCTCCCAAATAGAACTGTACCTCCAATGTCTGTACTCTCATCACACGCAATTGAATGGCACTCCAAACTAGCTGTTTTTGCTATAATTTGTTCGTTTATATTGCTGGCCAAATCCGTAATTCTCTCTGCTACTGTATTAAGAGTCAGTGCTATAGTTTGAAAAGCCTTCACACTTGCAGGGCAAACAATCTCTGCTGATTTAATTAGACATTTCTTGATTAATTCTCCTTCGGTAAAAGGTTTTGAGTGGTTAGCCATCATTTCACATAAGGTATAACTTGCATGTGCAGCGCTTCATTTTCTTGTAGTATTTTGGTGAATATCATCTGCTGTTTTTCAGTCCAAACTTAAACTTTGCTTCCCGCATAAAGCCCTCGTAATTATATCTGGATTTTTGTGTTGCTCATAGTGTCGTTTAATATTATATAACTTTGGCAGATCGACACTTTGATTGCATATGAAGCAAATAATATTATCCCTTACTTCACAACAAAATTACTCGATTTCCCACTTATCTTGAAAAATCCTATGCTCATCAGCAATTTTACGTTTAGTTGCAGTTCCAGTTGCTTTTGACATGCTGAATATACCCGATGTACGACAAAATACTAGGAATTGAAACAGTTTTGTGAATGATAACGCAGCTGATGTCTAGTTCGTGCTGAGGTCACACTGGGACTCAAGTGATGACGAGAACAACTAATAACAAATAAATAATGGATTATAACAACTGTAATAAACATCGACTTACATGTCAGAGTTCGAAGCGAAGTTTTCTTTCTACTAATTATTAATTCATAACTAACATAACGACAAAAATATACCAATTGATGGGCACCTTATGATACAGAATAATCCATAGACAAAGACCTCCCACAATTTACTACGGCAGGTGATACGCTCCGCCTTTAAGATGCATAGTAGATTCTTAGCTTGACTATGATTATTACAAGCAGTCGCTAGCAATGCAAGGTTGTAAGATAGTGTTTGCATCTCTTTATTCCGAATACTTTCTGTCTTCACTTCTCCCACCTGCCCTTGAAAACTGCGGGTAAATATGCATATATGAAACGTAAACGAAAACAATGAGTGCATTTATTTGTTTGTTCTTGAATCTTGATAATTCATGATAAAACAAACAAATATTTCAATAGTTTTATAATTAAATTGAAAATATAAATATGTATGTATAATATATTTTCCATTTTGAATATACAGTCTAGGACGGATATATTGAAGTAAATGTTTCATTTTGTAAAGATTTTTTATTTAGTTGAGGTCGGATATATAGAAGTAATTTTTTACCTTTTATTTTTTACATTCTGTCTATGACAAATACATAGAATTGTCGGATACATCGAAGAAAATTTTCCGCCCCGAAAACTTCGATATATCCGTTCTAGACAGTATATTTTTAAAATAAGAAAAAAGTAATAATACAAAATTTGAAAAGAGGGCCGCAAAAAACTTGACTGTGGGTCGCATGCGGCCCGCAAGTTTGACAGGCCTGTTTTTCAGGGCTTAGAGAAAGTGTTTCAAGCACACGTCGTTCGCACGCTAATCTGAAAGTGAGTGGATGAATGGCAATATCCAGCAAAATAAATCGCAAATGGTATAAACTGGTAAAATGATGATAGAATATTACTAATCCTATATAACTTTTAGTTGACTCAAAAATCCCACTTTTTGATAGAAATAAATTGGCTTTCTGAAATTTATAGGCTCCGTGAGCATCAGTATCTGTCAGTTGAGCTCTACTTCAGGCTAGGCTTGTCGATTGTACGTCTAACATAATGTATGAAATAATGGCGACAATCTTTCTTCCTATTTCACAAAATCAATAAATGGAAATGATACCAGTATTCCAACACCAAAGTTAATTTTATTTATTTGATCAAATAAATGGGGTGGTCCGATGCTTCTCAGAGAAAATCCGTAAGAATCAAATTAAATAAAATTAACTTTGGAATTGGAATACTGGCTTCATGGCTGGAATACTGGCAGATATGGAAGCTCCAAACCATTTCAACTATAAAAATCAATGTCATTAATATAAGAACAGAACTGCAATTCGTATTCTATAAAAACATTAAACTTATTTCGGATAAAACTTGCTTAGCCGGGCAATGTCTGATAACTTATTGTAGAATCGCTCTAATAGATGATCTGATCAATGGAATAATGTTGCCATTTATACACTCGACTATGTGTCGTACAAGGAAAACAAATGAAAATAAAAATAGTATATTTATTTAAAAAATCACATAAATGACATTTCTATACATTATGTTTAAAAACATAGCTACTTTCATAGTCATAATCAAATTATCCAATCATTAAGATAACTTTAATGGCACCCAATTTATAAGCTCCGAGAACACTTTCAGTATAGAGTATATTTGGCTAAACAATTTTTACCCTTAACTAGTTTCATATAAAATATAAAAAAGTATTACCCTAAATAATTTTTTAATTTTATTTACAATATACAATATGATTGGGCATTTAACATATTAATAAAAGTAATATTAATGTAGGACCAAATTATAACATTGATTGATAACATTCGTTTCAAAATATAAATGAGTTAATTAAAAATCATGGTATTCCAAATACTCATTGTGTTATACTCATTGTATAATCCGGTAAAAACAAAGGTAATTCGCCCTTCTAAAAATAAGTATTGCCAATTATTAACATCTCAAATAAAGCTGATAATGCAATTAGTGAATGATGCAAAAAGCTTAGGATTAGTAATAGACAAGGATTTACGCTTTAAAACCTTGTAATAAATGTTCCCAAAAAGCAATCTGTAGATTAAAATTACTTTATAACGCCAGCGATTTTTTGAGCGAGCAAACGAAGTTAATGTTTAATGTTATGTCTCACTTGTACTTTCAATATTCAATTATTCCGATGTAGTATATGGTCCCTGTCTTGACACAAATTACGAATATAAAATTCAGAAAATACAAAATTGCTGTATAAGATATGTATATGGGCTTCATAAATTTGATCATGTGAGCCAAAAAAGAAGGAATGCTATCTAGCCACAATGAAAGTGGTACGAATTCATCATGAACTGATTTTCTATTACAAAATAATGCTAAATAAATCTCCACCAATTTAATTCAATAAAATTAGCTATAGACATGATATAATCCAATATAAATATTAGATTTAAAGGCACCATATGACATTAATGTTTCTTCAATCATATTCCTATAATCTTGCCAAGAAATGGAACTCTACCAAATAGCTTTAAAACCCTATATCTAGCACTCTTTAGAGGACGTACTTTGGAATATTTAAGAGATACTTACGAGAGATAAATGTAAATGCTAATCTATGATTCTGTGACCTCGGGTCGGTTGTTTTTTGTATAAGGCTTCCCTCTGTTTCTTTTGCCTGCATTCACGCACTGTATGCACGCGCACACTACGTCAATGTTTAATTTTAATTGAACCATAATTTTAATTTTATAATAAATTTATAATTTCAGATTTAGATAACTCAATACGTCTAATACAATATTATTTCCGGTAGTTTTGGGTTTAGTTGAAAAACAGTAATGTACTTGTACTAACTGAATCTACGCCCAAGGATTTCGACTCAGTAATTAAAGACGTTTATTATTTGGAGTATTTGGAATACTATAATTTTTAATTAACTCTAATTATAAGTAAAATCTTAAATAGTTATAAAGTCAAATTAAACAAAAATTTACAAATGAAACATGAGTTTAAAAGAAACGAACCAAGCGAAAACCACAGGAGAGAAATAGCACGAAACCAATACTTTCTTAAAAATAAATCCTGATAAACTATACAAAGTTTTGTGTTTTCACTTATAATGTGTTTATAGTGGAATATTGTTTCACCTAAGCACTCCGGTAAGTCAGGTGAGAAATTGTACAAAAATTATAAATTTGCATATGATTAAACGATAAACGTCATTTTCCCAAAAACGGCTCCATGCATATTTAATTTCGTTTATCAACAGACTCTTCAATTATTAAACAATGAAGTTTTATAAAATGCATGATTTAGTTTAGGACTAATTTGACCTTGAAAAATATTCGATGATTTTAAATAACATGGTTCTTATAAAAGTAAACAAATAAAATCTACAAATCATATCTACAAAATTTTAAAACATATTTTACTCCATAAAAAGGAATCAAACATTAGGGGTCCAGCTTTTAAGGTTTCTTAGCTAATCCCTGTCTTCTAGAAATGGGCAAAGTTATAGGAGCAAGTAGTTGACATTTTATGAGATCTATAAGGTGAAAGTAATCGTACTTAACGCTATTGTCAGTGGCGGTTATACAGGCGGACTATACAGTATATGAAAGATGGAGTAGCGGACCATCTACGATTTTTTTGTTAAATTGTGTACCATTTTGCTGTAGACCAAACTTTGCGTTAAGTAGTATATAGGGAAACTTTTGTGTACGAATGTACGGAAAATGGAATGATGAATCCATTTACGCTTTTATTGTGTTACACTTTGATATATAAAGTTATTTTATAGTAACAAAGTTACTTGGGTCCTCATTCGTGTAATAAATAAGCATGCAAGTACGTCTCTGCGCATGCACGTTATTACGATGCGCATAACTTGAGCGTGTGTCTATTGTTCGCAAGCGCCAGCATCGCTCGCTGTTGCCAGGAGTGGGAATCTTGCCGCACTGCCTAGAGTATAAATAACCGTGCACTTACTAGATTTAGTCATTCCTGATTCACGATTAGAAGTAAAACAGCCAGCAGCAACAGTCATCGACACCATCAGTCGTGCCAGAACAGCAATCAGCGACAATATGCGACACTCGTCATATTATCAACGCGTTTGGTAAGAAACTCGATATACCATATAATACTTCATTGATTGCATGTATATTTAATAACTTTGTTTCACTTACTAATGTTCTGCCAATCTATTTCCTATAAAACTAGAGTGTATGAGTCTAACATACGCTAACCGAGGTTGATCTAGTCGTTCAGTAACAATAACATCTACGCTAACCGAGATGTTATTGTGCCTTACGATATCTCCTTTTCGCTCCGCCAACTAGAATGTATATTTCTACTCTACGCTAATCGAGGTTAGTCTTAGACACTCGGTAGCCGTAGTACCTACGCTAAGAGGACCATGGAACGAAGAACAGTTCCATCGTGCAGTCTCACAATAAATTGACCTGGCACCCGAGATCTATATTTCCGGAGATATTTATATTCAACAGTACTATAGAACAAGCGCCTTTTTGTGATATAGCTAGACTAGACAATCGTGTGCGCGCGAGAGTCTGTCACATTATTTTTGAAAGTAATGTAACCTTTAAGATGTGTTAAAGAACAACAAAAAGTAAAAATATTTTTTACAGTGGTTGCAATTTACTCTAAGGTTCACAGAAATGGAAAACGACTATTACGTCAACACTTCTAAAAAAAGTCATTCTAAAACAAAAATTTGTTAAGTATACTGTTTTACTCTACCACTTCTTTGTGGAAGGATAAAATGTGCCAAGTTTTAACAAAATCGTAAATGTGGTTTCTCCTTTTCTGGATGATTTGACATAGAACAGATCCATAATAAATACGGAAAATACATTATAAGCTTTGAACAGTGTAAGGAACGCTGCAAGTATTACTTGCCGTGGTACCCACACAAGCTATTATTTAAACCATAAGAGATTAATTAAAGAAATTAATAAGAAAGAAATTACTTAAGCCAGTAGTATCTCTGCAGCTTAACGACACTTCTTGTGTATTCTCCTTGTCTAAGTCAGTGTCGCTTGGTTCGAAAGTCTATACTTTTTTATAAGAATTAGAACTCTACATATAATTCTATAAAAATAAATAATAGTACTAACAATTTATAAAAGGTCAGCGAAATAATTTTTTTTTTCAATCAATATTCTTAAAAAAAACAAAATGACTCGATATAAAATACAAAAACTTATATACGAATATACTTAACATTTAACATAGTGATCATTTGGCGTAAAAGACTAAATTTGTTACAATTATTCACTCACGGTAAATATAAACCAGTTGATTTCTTTACAAAATTGGACATTTGAAAATAATATACGTACACATACTAAAATATATCTTTATAAATCAGTTCCTGGACTTTTCAAGTCATCATAAATTTCATCCGGGTCCATTTCAGTCTCGGATTGAGTACCCAAACTCCTTCCATATGTTGGTCGATGCTAAAAGTATTAAAAAAAAAAAGTGTGATTTGGGAAGAAAACATCGTATAAAACGTGGAATAAATATAGATGAGATGTGTTTACCGGAACTCATTTAAATTTATAGTTAAAAAATTAAAAATTGCTAAGCCTTCCATTAATTACATCACTTTTTGCAAACAAATTTCAAATAATTCAAAAAGAAAATAGAGGATGAGGACAGCCTAAAAGAGGAATAGGTTGAAGGATTTATACGTACGGTTACAATCAGGTAGAGTTTAATAAGAGCTCGCGTTACCATTCCAGAATCTAACTGACATCTGTAAAAATCAAACTTATATTTATATAAATTTGTATAAGAATCTAAGATATAATTGAATTAAACTGAGATAAATTACAGTAAATAAGTTTGTTTTCAAAAAATTAAAGTAAAATGCAATAATTATTACATTTATTTACTTATTTATACTATCTTCTAGTGACGCCATTATATGACGTAAAAATACTCTTTCATTACAAAAAAAATCGTACTTACTTCAGAAATACCAACCGATGGCTCTGAAGCGTAACCTCTATTATCATCATCGTCATCAGAAGTTGATGAAGATGAATCTTCTTCGTCGTAGGGCCTAAAAAATAAACAAATGAAATTAAAATGAAGGTTTCATTTTTAATCATACTTCATATTAACCAGCTTTATATAGACCACAAGCAAAACCAAAAAATGGAACAATAATTGGATGTAATACATGAGGAGAATAGCTCGTCTAGGCAGATGGAAACTTATTAGGCAAAGTAAACTTGTCATTCATCATCCACATAGTCAATTAATCTATACATGTACACTTCTATTTAAAGAAAATAGAAATAAATAAAACATTCTAATTCAGACATAGCAGAGAATAGTGTTTTAAATGTACCATAACATAAACACCCAACAATGATTTCAAAATAAGATTTCAAGATGATTTCAAAATAAACCATAGGAAACGAAATTATCTTAATTCATGTTGGTAAAGATCACGCTTCAAGCAATTTATCACACCTCCTAGACTCCTAATGGATCATAACGAAGATTCCACTCCAGACAATATTACTTTACTAAGAATATTATTGAAGTGGTACATCCGTGTAGCAATTTATGTTCAAGGATCTCGCATTCGCGATAGAACTAGACTTACAGTCCAATCCGAGAGATATCAAAATTGCCAATAAATACAAGTGTAATAAAACAGATATTAAAGGGGTGAATTACTATTTGAATAACCACATAAATCAAATATCCCCGGCAAAATTCAAATTTTCTGTAAGAGTTGTAAACACTCGAACTCTCTAAAGCAATACTCCAAGAGAACTCCTAACATTCAATGCACCCGTTGCCTCCTATCATTTATATAGTCAGGTTAAAATAATCATCTAAGAAAATACATAATCAATTTAATTACGAATATGAAATAACTCGTAGATTAATACGTGTACAAAAATGAACAAGAATCAAGAAAGATGTAATGCTTTCGGTAACTGTTTTTCGATCTTCTAAAGCAATTATTGCAACAAGTCGAGCAAGTAACGCAAAGAAACAAGTAACGATTTGCTTGGAACGGTTTTATTAGATCAGGTCCTATTGAAATGCCCAAACGTATTTGGCAATGTTAATGAGTAATAATAACTAAAAATAACTACTAAATAATAATAATAATGTAGCTAAATGATAATATCAATTTCTAACTTCATTTTTAAATTTTATGATTTTACTTCTGTGGGATACCGTCATTTAAAGCGATTTTCAATCTTCAGGGCAACTGTTATACCACTGGATTCCACTGCATATGTATTACCCAGCTTTAAACCGAACGTGCGGAAGGCCGAGTTCTTTATTGTTACTGGTATTGTAACTGTGCACGTCTTTCTGTGTTGTTAGTAAATGTGCTTTTTGCATGTGCTTTTTGCAATGTGCTTTTTGCATGCTTTTTGCAATGTGCTTTTTGCATGCTTTTTGCAATGTGCTTTTTGCATGCTTGGGTCATTGCCGTGTCGTTTAGTACAGCGAAATTTTGTTTAAACCATCTCTCAGCTTTTTCTAAACTTGGTTTGTGGAGTGCTTGAAGTTCTTCTCTTATGTCTACAGTCGTAGTTAGATTTGTGTCGTCCGCATACATAGCAACATGTGATAGTACATGATAGGGCAAATCGTTTATATAGGCTATCCAGATAGTAACTTACGTTTTGGAATAAAAAAACCCAAGTGAAAAGAAACATTTTTTATTATTTAAATTTGAAAGTCACAATCTTAAAACTATTTTTCAATATAGTCGGCGTTCACATTAAGGCATTTATCACAACGGTGCTCAAGCTTATTAATTCCATCGTCACAGAATTTTGCCGCCTGAGACGTCAAACACTCATTCACGCCTGTCATCAGTTTCGCGTCGTCATCCAAACGCAGCGTTGCGAGCCAGATCTTCATGCTTGGAAACAAGTGGTTGTCATGCGGCGCAAGATCAGGACTGTGCGGCGGATGATCAAACACCTCCCATTCAAAATGATCCAAGAGTTCTAGAGTGCGATTGGACGTTGTCATGAATAAACAAAATCTTGGAACTCAATTTTCCCCGACGATTGTTTTGAATCGCTCTTCTTAACTTTTTCAGTGTTTCACAATATCTCTCAGAGTTTATTGTTGAACCACGTTCGAGGAAACCCGCCAGAAGCACATCCTCCCTGCCAAAAAAAAAAAAACGGTCGCCATGATATTTCTTGATGACAAAGTTTGCAAACATTTCCTTGGTTTTTTGGGAGAACTTGTGTGTCCCCACTCCATAGACTGTTTTTTGATCTCACAAGTCACATGTTTTACGCAAGTCTCGTCCCCAGTTACGACACAATCGAGAAGTGAATCACCATCTTTCTCGTAAGCCTCGAGAAATGTCAGCGATGCTGCTATGCGTTGTTTTTTGTGGTCTTCTGACAAGAGTTTCGGTACCCATCTGGCACAAAATTTATGGTAGCCTAGCTTTCCCGTCACAATCTCATGCAACAAACTTCGTGAAATTTGAGGATATTCAAGCGAAAACTCCGTAATTGTGACGCGGCGGTTTTCACGAATCCCTTCATTGATTTTCGCCACCAGTTCATCAGTCACAATGGTCGACGGCCATTTCTCTCATCATGCACGTTAGTGCGGCCATTTTGAAACTTAATACACCATTGCCGTACTATGTCTTCGCTCATTACGTTGTTTCCGTACACTCTACAGAGTTTCCGATGAATTTTAATTGATCTGCGATTTTCCACCGACAAAAACCTAATCACCAATGCACCTCGCAACTCGCGGGATTTTCTATTGCAGCACACATTTTAAAAATTCACGATGAACAAAGCCGAAGCAGCACAAACCGCACGCTACCTCAGTTGGATGCTTACTGAGTGAAGATATGCTCTGACGCTAAGGTGGCGCAGCAGCTAGCCTCGCCCCTCGACTTGCCACGCCAAAACGTAAGTTACTCTCTGGATAGCCCTCGTGTATGAATGTGTATATATATA
>WYDF02315882.1:0-14712 GCA_009867245.2 Adranes taylori
GAAAACAATTATGATTGGTGAGAGAACAAACAATTACATATTAAGAAAAGATGAAATTAAAATTACCATTTTCAAAATTTTTAAAATACATGACATTTAAATTAAACTATTTGTTTGGACGCATGTTCGATCAAACAAATATGCGTCCAAACAAATAGTTTAATTTAAATGCCATGTATTTTAAAATTTTTGAAAATGGTAATTTTAATTTCACCTTTTCTTAATATGTAATTGTTTGTTCTCTCACCAATCATAATTGTTTTCATGCTATTAATTGTTAAATGTACAACAAAAAAAAAATTTAATTATTTTCATCAGGTTTTTTGTTTTTATATGTTAAATTTTTATTTTATAATTTTTTTGGTCACCTGTCTACAACAATTTTATATATTAGACAATTTATTATTTGCTTTCAGATCAGTAGAGTTATCTGGAGACTTAGGACTACGGCGCTTATACTCCGAGATAATTCCAAAAAGCATCTGACTATATTTCTTAGTAAATGTAGTTACTACGTTTAAGTAACATTTTACATTTTGTATAGTTATATTTACTACATTAAAGTTTCATCAATAAAGCAACCCTTCAATAAAGAAATCCTCTGGTTTAAATATAATTGAAAATTGTAATAGTTGAAATATTTGATATCGCAAAAGTGACATACTTGATGCTCAAAGTTTATTAAACTAACATAAAAAATAGCTTGCTTTTTTGCATACAAAAGTCCATCTTTAGAACGGTGTCATTTGGCACGCGACACACAAAAGTGTAATCAATTAAGTAATCATGACCAACTAAGCATGAATGTCTAAAGGACTAATTAGTTTAGAAAACGCCAAGTCATTTTAATAGTACATGCATAATTTGTTTATTTGTATCATAATTACCTATAACATAGAATTTATATATATATATACAGAATTTATAACATATATATATATATATATATATATATATATTATAATGCTAAAGATTAAATTTCTAATGTAGATGTCAAGGAGTCTGTTTGTATAATTAACACCAGCTTTCCTAAAAATAAAAATAGTGAAAACAACATTTACAATGTTACACACTTATTCATTACACACTTATTCATTACTCATTTATTCATTATGTTGTACAGTAGAGTCTCAGTTAACCGACCTTCGCTTATCCAAAATTCCGTCTTGTCCGACGTCTGTCGCAAAACTATTTAACCAGTCAACGAGAAAATGCACGTTACCAAGCGTCTAGTTTCTGTCGTTATTGAGTGTAGGGTTACCTCAGAGGTTGCACGACAGATTGTACAACACAATTCGCGCGTGCGCGTTCCTCTAGCCTTTGTCTTAAAGTGTCATTCACCCATAACCTCTCTTCGCTCTGTCATAGCTTAGTGTAGTGCAAATCGGTCTACCAACTGAGTGATTCTGGTTGTGGAGTTGTTATTGTTTTTTATTGAGTACAGTAGCTGTAACTGTCGTGTGTTGAGTTATTGTTATGGTTATGTTATTCTTTTTATTACTGTACTTTACATACTGTATTGATTATTACATTATTAACACAACGAAAAGAAAGAAGGTTGTTATATCGGTGTAACAAAAACTTGCGGCAATCCAAAGACTGGACAAAGAAAGACAATGCAGAAGGTCAATGATTATGGCGTCGGACGGGTAACAGTAGAAGATTGAAAAAGAAACAATTTGAAATAGAAAAATAGTGTTTCTTCAAGAGTCACTGAAAATGCATTAAAGGATAGAAAACAATGAAAAATTGTGAATATGAACAAGTAAGTGAGGCTTTGTACTTATGGTTTACCCAGTTCAGAGACAAAGGTGAGCCAATTTCGGGGCCTATCTGCAGGAAAAAGTGTTGCATTTTCGAAATGAATTTAATGAAAGTGACGCAGAATGCACGGCAATTGTTGGGAATTTCATCTCTTTATTGAAAATAAAACCTTTACAAGTGATCAAATTGTCAACTGTGATGAGACAGGGCTTAACTTTAAGTTGTTGCCTAGTAAGAGCCTTTCAGCCAGAACAGAAAAATCAGCCCCTCGTTACAGACGCAACAAAGAAAAGGTAACAATTCTTGCATGCAGCAATGCATCAACGAACCATAAAATGGATGTTGCAATGATCGGGAACGCAAAAAATCCACAAGTATTGAAAACAATTGAGCAGCGAAATGTTCAAAGAATGGTTTTTAAGGAATTTGTTGTTTCCACAGAAAAATATTTGAAAAAAATAATCTTCCAAGGAAAACCGTATTATTGTTAGATTACGTCTCGGCGCAGCGGTGTGTAGATGAGCTTCAAGATGGCGACATAAAAGCGATGGTTCTACCACCGAATGTAACGGCCATTTGGCTACCAATGGGCCAGGGTGTTTTGGAAACACTTAAAAGAAATTACCAAAGGAAGCTACTATCAACAATGTTAGAACAATTGTTCGACATTGTGAGCAAGCGACTGTAGAAGAAGTTGAATGTTGTTGAAGGAAACAATGAGTACGCTGTAAACAGATGAAGAAATTGTTGCTCTCGTAAAACATGCTGGCACCGATATTGACGATGGAGAACCTGCTGTCAAATAGTTTACATTTACATCTAAAAAATCAAAGTTACATTGTATCAGCTTTAATAATAATATGCTAAAACGCGAATTATAAATATCAATTATCTTTCAAATAAATCATTTTAAATTATATATCACTCAAAATGATTGCAATCAAATCAAATAATTAATTAATTAATAAATAAAGAACAAAAGCCGAAAAGAGATAAGTGAACGAGTCGGGTGATACGCTCGAGCAAACTATTATTAATTAATCAGAATATCAACAGAAATGACAACAGAGGAAGCAAACGATCGTCCCGAAGCGTACGATATTAAACGTAATCATAAAACTATAAATATATTTGCGTTGGAAGAGGCCAAAGGTATGGCACCTGTTTATAAGTTGACGTATTTTCCTATTATGGGCATTGCTGAACCAATCAGGTATATTTGCAATATTTAAATTTAAATATAGAGTAATATAAAATCTATCATCGATTCAAGTCCAATGAAAAGCTTGTTCTACATTAAATAAATTCTTCTCCACATAACAAAACCTTTTCTATCAATCAACAGACTGTTTGTTCCTGTCCGAACATTTCCAAAATTTGGTAAAAGTGGATCGTTGAACATTTTGCAATCTTCATCTGAATTTCCTATTTCTAAACCTGTATCAACTTTTCCATCGTCTTTCCTTGCTCCTCAACCTTCTGCGCTGGTGTTGGTTTTTTCAATTTAACAGCCGTTTTCTCTTCTTCTTCCTCCTCAACGTCATCTTCCTGTTTGTCCTCATCTTTAATCTCTTTCTCCGTACTCTTATCTTCGTCTTTCTTCACATTATCTTCAGCGTCTTCTTCATTTGTAGAAGAGCTTTACTTTATATCACCATCCACTTTATCGTCATTATGATCTATTCTTTCTTCTTTCGGAATATCATTATCTAAATCGTTTAATTTTTTTCCTGTAACAGCATCACCTTTTCCTATCTAAAAATTTTTATCTTCGCTCCCGCTCTTCTCGGATTTAACCTCCGAATCTTTTTTGTTATCCATTGTAGTTTCCTTTAGACTTCCTCATCACAAATCTCTGAAGATAAATTTTTCGCATGTCGGAAGGGAGGATTAATAGGGAAAAAATGGGTGTGGCATGAAACGGACGATGAAACTGGGTTAGAGAAATGGAGGAGATTGAAGTGGGGGAAATAAATGTGGAAGAGGTAATGGGAAAGATAGGGAAGATAAAAACAGAGGAGCAGCTGGAACAAATAGGATGCTTGTAGATGTAAGGGAATGTTTGAAGTGCATGAGGAATGGAAAACAGGGTAAATAGTACCGGTGTATAAGAAGTGAAATACAATGGATACTGGGTATCACCAATATGAATGGATTATATAGAATATATGCGAGGGTCATCTCGGAAGTATTAACCGTTCACGAGCTCTAAATCCGAACTGAAAATACAGCCAACCTACACGCTAGATGATAATCTATTCTGTTTATTTACAGTCATTTACACACATTATAGTTTTTTATATACACTCTGAATCGTTTACGGAACTGTTAGAATCAATGTATTAAACTTTATTTTATTTCATTTGTTTGACTTATTTGATTATTTGACTTGCGCGGCGAGTAGTTGAGTTTTTTTTATATAGTTCGCTATTTCCATTTACGCAGCTAATAGTTACTACCAAAAATGCAATCTCAACATTGGTCCTTCGAGCCGGATTAATAAATCAGTTGCGTGGATTAAAAATACACCAATGTGTATCTCAATCCAGGCAATTGAATTATTAATTAGGCGTCGATGGACCAATGTTGAGTCATACGTCGTGTAGTGCAAAAAAATGTATAATCAATCACATTAATTGATTAGAAATACATCGATGTGTATCTAAATCCACGATATATAAACTGATTTATTAACCCGGCTCGAAGGACCAATGTTAAGTTTAAGATATTGGTGGTATATATTAACGTAAATATAAATAGAAGCGAACTGCATAAGAAACTCAACTACATCACATTTAATTTTCTGAATATGCTCCCAACGATTTAATCGGCTGATCGGCTTCAAATGATAATCTGGATAATAGATTTTCGTCACTGAACCTTCACGAAGGAAGTGTCAAGGAGTTCATGCGGAAACATCATTTGGATTGTTGGACAAAGGAATAAGAGGCCTAGAATTTACGCATAACTTCTTCCTTCAAACTTCTTTCATGGAGGTTCAGTACGAAAACCAATGATCCAGATTATCATTTCAAGCCGATTAACCGATTAAGCCGTTAGAAGCAATTCACAAAACGCGATTTTTGGATTCGGTGAAAACGCGAATATCTATTGGCCCTTCAAGAGCGCGCAAAGTGGAACAAATCTAAATAAATGGTTCAAATGGGAGATTTGGTTTTGTTGAAGGAAGACGAATAGTCAACGCAGCTGTAGCCTATGCGAAGAGTTATTGAACTTTGCCCAGGAAAAGGCAATTTTGTGCGCGTAGTTCTTATCAAGATATCTATGGATGTCGTTAATCGGGCGGTAACACGCGGTCACATGCCTAGCGATTTTACCAATTTAGAAAATCGGCATTTTTGAAGCTGGACGGAACGCTCAAATTAGTGTATTTAAACTTCATTTTATTATATCTGTTGAACATACCACGTATACTTAGACGCGAGCAAGCGCGTTTCTGAAACTGTCTCCCGACTTAAAAAATATCGTATGTCATTGAGCAGTAATTTCTACGCGCGCGGCAAGTCTTGCTGAAATATTTCATTTTGTTTGGCATATTTATATTGTCATTTTTCATAAAATGTTCTTAGATTCAAGGTAACCTCTAAACGAGTTTATTAAATTGTACAATTGGCTTTCAAACAGGTGGAGTTATCTGGATGATAAGCACCGTGATTATACTCCAAGATAACTCCACGAAAGCATAAAGATATAATGTATTATATCTGGATGATGAGAACCACGTTTCCCATACTCCCAGATATCTCCAAAAATATTTTTATGTTATAAATATTTTTGATATCTGGGAGTATGGGAACCGTGGTTCTCATCATACAGGTTCTCATGATTGTTCTAATTTAATTTCATATATTTTCAAACTTCATATTTTATGGATTGTAATTATTTAAATTTAATTGTCAAAATCCCATAAATAAAAATACCCTCTTAGAGCAATTTAATAAAAATTCCTCTAATCAAAAGCGCTAGCAAAGGTATTACACATGTTTTAAAAAACAACATGATTTAATTAAAAATAATTGATAATGTATATTCACATCGATTATTTTCAAAGAAGAATATTTCTTATGTACACAATCAAGCCAGATATGCACGTAAAGATTAGCTTGCAATTTGTAGAACTATGCCATTATACTACTTAACTGTTTATAGATTTCCTTATATAAGACATAGATTAAATAATTCGAGACTTTTTACTTGGACGTTATGCTGGTAGTTTCATTATAGACCACCCGTTGTTCTAATATTTTCCAGTATTTAATTTAATTAAATAGGGTAATAAAAGAGCTAATATGATCTCGTCCACAAGTACAAATTATAGCCCTTCTAAAGCTCATACTTGTACATAAGTTTTCGAGTGTTTCCCAGATTCTAAGCATTTTGCGTAATGAGTAGTTGAGTTTTTTTTATACAATCCACTTATATTGTTATCTGTCATATACCATATACGTATGGACGAGTAATACGTATAGGTATAGGAAAGATATAGGATTCATGTTTTGACAATTTTTTCTATTTCACCTTAGTAAGTCTTTTGTAATCAAATAAGTGCATATCATTTATACGTAGTTCAAAGAGAAGACCCCAAGGAACAATTAAGCACAACAAGAAATGTTTCAAAATATTTTTTTCTTGCTCAAAAATTTAAAAGAAAGTCATATTTTTCAGTGTCTGTGGTGCGTATGTATGTATTGATCTACGTTCCAGAATAACTCCTTTCCTATAGGACCGATCTGGATGAAAGTTGATTCCGCAGACGGTGCAGACGGTGATTCCGCAGAACGGTTTTTTTTCATTTTTTTTATAAATCCAATATTTCGGACAGGGGTCATTTTTTTCAGAAATTTCATATTCAAACTAGGAGGCTGAAATTTTGCACGCATATAGCACCTTGTATTATGCGTCCAATAAAAAACAAGATGTCCCATATTGCCAAATTTTATAGGAAGCGGTGTTGCCGTGTTTGAAGTTTAAAAAACTTTTTTAAATATCTCAGGAACGATAAAAGACTCGAATAGAGGATATTCGAATAAACTTTATTGTATAAGCTACATAAAGGTCCTTCGATTTTATTTGAAAAATTTTTTTTCTAAAATAACAATTTAATATATAGTGTTTTTTGTTTTGCAAATTTTGCGGTTCATTTTCTCAGAAACTAGACATGCAATTTTGATTACATTTTTTGTGTCGAAAGATCCTTTAATACCTAAGCGACTAAGCGAGTTTAAAAAAATCGCACATCATAGCACCGAAGTAGTTTTGACCTTGTAAAAAGATGTACTATCCTAAATATCTCGGTTCCTATGAAACTTGGAAAAATTAAAGTCGGGGAACGTATGTAAATCAATAGGGTCCTCAATTTTGCCAGTGTGAGTAATTGAATATACTTAACCGAATTTGAGCAATAAATTTTTTTTTTCAAAAATTTTTAGTAACTACATTTTGGTAGCCCTTCTAATTCTATTTAAAATGATACCGCACATGATGGGTCTAACTATTATCGTTTCAAAGATATGACCCTTAATAACTTAAAAATTTCGCAACTTGCCGCCATGGCAACCGACATTCAACAATCATATTATATACATGTAAGACATACGTAATAGCTCATATAAGTAAAGTTACAGGAAAAATTATTTTACGTTGTATGGGACATATAAACTGCTTTCGCAATTGAATAAATGTTGTTATCAGTGGCGGTTACACATTATAATTTGGGAGAGGTTCAAAATGATTATTTTATTGCGAAATTCAGTTTTAAGATTAGATGAATGAAATTTCGCTCGCATATAGTATATTGTATTGTACGTCGAATGAAAGAAGTGCCATCCCTGCAAGTGATATAAAGCGTAACGTTGCCACATTACAAACTTTTTGTAATCTCAGGAACTATAAAAGCTAGGACACTTGAATAAACTTTATTATAAAGGCTCGTTTAATTTTATTTGAAACATTTTTTTCTAAATTAGAAACTAACATATATACAGGGGGTTCTTTTTCTTGTAAACTTGGCGATCGATTTACTTGAGATCAACTATTGTACTATATTAAATATCTCGGTTCCTATAAGTTGAAAAAAACTTGGGAAAAAAATGTAGGAGCCAGGGACTCCAATTTTACGCAAAGCGGGCAAGAAGATCTTAAAAGCGGTAGTGGGGAAAAATGAAGTCAAAAACGGCAGCAGCTTGCGCCAAAGTGAACAAATTCATAAGACCAATGCAGTCACGCCAGACTGCTCTTTTAGAAATTAGCCGAAAAGAGAGTCAAGAGGGGTCGTAGGCCATGCCAAACCAGACAGCACAGCTGTCCGCGTCGTTAGCAAATACGCGGAAAATGTGAGTCAAGAGCGACCTTAGGCCACGACAAAGCTGGCCGCGCCGTAGGTAAATATGGTGACCGGGGATTCATGGGTAGGCGGAGGATTCATGGGTTAGACTAATGTTGTTTAATTTACCCTAAACGCTAATTTACCCTAAACACTTGTGCTAATTGAATTTAATAGACGACTTAAAAGGTGGCAGTCAAATCTAAAAGGTTCAACTTTTGTTTTATGCAAGAAATAACAAAACGTAGGACTTCCAGTATATGAAAGATGGGGTGACGATCGCGTCCAGACTTCTGTATAGGTCCATACTGGTTTTGTACGTGCACATTTTTTTTTACGTTTAAATCGACCTGCCTGAAGCCGAGTCTGCAGCAGAATCAGACCAGCCGAACGTGGGATTTCAACGGTTTGATTTTGGCGCGCGTCAAGGTCAAACCGTTGATTTTCAGATCAAGAGGGATTTCAACCGTTGAAATTCCTCTTGATCTGAAATTCCCCGTTAGGCTGGTCAGATTCTGCTTCAGACTCGGCTCCAGGGAGGTCAATTTAATCTAAAAAAAATTAGCGCGTAGAAAAACCAGTATGGACCTATACGGAAGTCTAGATGTCATATTAAGTGTGATGGCTAGACTTGACGTATATGCTACTCAAATTTGATTTAAATATCTAACAATGAAAATATATGTAGATACCTTTTGAGTTATGGAAACATTGAATTCATTGATGAAAGAATTGAAAACGATAATTGGCCAGCTATGAAATCCTCAACCCCATTTGGACAATTACCCGTACTAACAGCAAAAGGGCAAAAGTACACTCAAAGTATCGCTATTAGCCGATTTATTGCAAAGCAAGTAAGTACATACTAAAAACATACAACTATATATATTAACTTTTTAAAAGGGAAAATCTGTAAAATTATAAATTAGGTGGGTTTAGCTGGCGAAAATGAATGGGAAGATTTAGAAATTGATTCAATGGTAGATATAATCAATGATATACGTCTCAAATTGTCATTGTATCATTACGAAAACGATGCTAATATTAAAGAGTCTCACAAAGAAGCGCTTTTTAAAGAGATGATACCGTTTTATGCAAAGAAACTGGAAGATATTACTACAAAAAATGGAGGTTAGTTTGATATACTTTTTATATTCTTATTGCTACATAATTTATATCATTAACCTACATTTCGTGGTAAAGGGCCATGAATACAGATAAACCCCCACCCTAAATTCTTTATAGAATATTGGATTTAGAAGTGAAATTTAAGGAACCAATTTGTAATTATGATTATAATATAATACTATGTACACTATGTATTTATTATAATACTATGTACGGCATCACTTGATAAGATATTGTAAAGTGGCGTACTTTCAATAATCATAAGTCAAACTATTTAAAATTATTTAAACTTATTAATAGCTGCCACATAAAACTTCAGCATTAACATGTAATTTAAACTGGAACAATTAATTCATTATAGTTATCTAGCATAAGTAAGAAAAAAAGGTACGGGGCTCATAGGTACGGGTGTCCATAAAGCCTCAGCCCAGCTAGTTTTAGACGGGACACACTTCGTGACGGTAGGAAGCCGGTACCTTGTAGGCGATTTAGCGCATGCGAAATTGGGTTTTAGCAGTAAAAACGCCAACTGTAAGTTGCTTTTCAACGGCAGTAGTCGGAGTATTAAATTCAGTACAGGCTTCTAAGCGATAGTTTAAGGAAAAGAAAATTAGAACTAGAATGAACTCTCCAAAACATCAAGCTATATTTGAATTTTATATAACACAATAAATATGATATAAGTAGTTTTATGTATTGTTATTCTATATAAAGGAATAAAAATAATTTAAGAACTTTTTCCGTGTACTCGTCCCCGTTCAGAAAAACATTGCCCCGAAATTTTAATATGCAAAGAGGATTAAAAGCGTAATACTATAAAAATGATACCTTGTATATAAATTAATGTTATTTAACACATATGTATGTTCCTCGTACAATGTAATGATACTATGTTCGTAGACACTCGTTAAGTTCAATCCTTAGCAAAACATATTGAAGTGAAGTTTGTCTTTAGCGTTTCAGAGAGGGCGGTGGGTCATTGTAGCAAGAAAAGATCATTTGTGAAAGTATGTAAATACATTTGAGGAGAATTTGTGAATGTACGTAAACACTGATTTAAAACACACACTTATGCAAATCAATATTCTTATCACTAATTTATTAGATTAAATGTTTTAAACATTTTAATAAATTTGATCTTCTACTTCGCAGGTTATTTGGCCTGCAAACGTTTGACCTGGGCCGATATCTATTTCATCGCCATATTGGACTATATGAATGCAATGGCCGGTTTCGATTTGATCAAAGATTATCCAAATTTGCATTTGGTCAAGAAATGTGTTGTTGATTTACCATCCATACAAACATGGCTTCAAAAGCGACCGATAACAGATTTTTAATTAACAACTCGTAGGAGTCACTACTAACTGTTTAAAAAGTAATGATAAATCTAATTTAACGACAACATATGTAATGACAAACTATAGATAATTCCATATGAAACGTTGATTTTTCGAATCAACTTTTCCATATCAAAACCTCAGCCATACCCCACCTCATACCATATGTGCGCAAAATTTTCTGCTGATGACCGACGTAAAAGTTTCCCCAGCGCCTCTAACGTATGTTATTATGAAAGTGACAATGATAGTTTTTATGAGTAAAGCGAATGTGTAGTTTTCTGAAATCCGTTCCAGACATACTAGATGCCACGACAGTATTTAAACAACTTCATGGATCATCCAATATATAGATTCACTAGGTGAAGATAACTATGTAGTAAACCTGTAATAGTTATATACCCAAAAATTCCATAAGAAATATCCACGTAGAAAAACCGACCAAAACTTTGATCACTTGACCTATAAGGGTTTCTAGACCAAACTACTATAAGAAAATACATTACGGGAAAATACTACTGCCAAATTAGTTCATTTAAATCTCAAAAATGTCATTCGAACAACAATTGTGATGAAAAATTTTAATACATGGGCGGTCACCCCCTTGGATTCATCACTGGTGATAGACGTATAATATGGATCAAATTTGATGTTAGGTACATTGAGAAAAATAATGCCGAGTTGTATGCACACTTGTATCAAAAAAATTTATTCAATATTATACATCTGTTCAATATTATACGTCTGCCACTAACGATAGACAATTATCTGCAACGAAAATGCAGATAATCATAAATCGAAACATTTATTAGTAATACTCTATACCTTGTATAATTTTTTTTTAATACGAGTGTACACACAACTCTTCATGGCAACAATATACGGTTTCGTTTAACGAACACGACCATAAACGAAACCGTATATTTACATTATTTTTATCAACGTACATAATTTTTATCAACGTCTGAAGTTTGATCATTTACGTACATAATATCAAATTTGATCGGTGTTATCCGTCTGCCACTGACACAAGTGCGCACACAACTCTTCATGTCAACAATATACGAAAGAACACGAAGGTCGACCATAAACAAAAACGTGTATTTTTATTACTTTTATGAAAGTACATAACCTGAAATTAACGTCTGTCACTGACGTTGGAATGGCGACAATATACGATTATTTGCATTGAAAATGCAGATAATCAAATATCGATACGTTGTTTATATCTAATATTATATACCGCATAATTTTTCTGATACGAGTATGCACATAACTCGGCATGGCAACAATATGCGAACGAGCACGTGGTCAGCTATCAACGAAAACATGTATTAACATTATTTTTGTCAACGTACATAACCTCAGATTTGATCAATATTATACTTCTGTCACTACTCTGTCACCACGTTGGTATAACGACAATATAAGATTAATCATATATCGAAACGTCGTTGTTGATTTGTAATATTTTTTACGTTATATAATTTTATACAAGTGTGCACACAACTCGGCATGGCAACAATAAACAAACGAGCACGTGGGCGCCCATAAACGAAAAAGTGTATTTACATTATTTTTAGCAACGAATATAACCTCAAATTTGATCAATATTATACGTATGTCACTGGCGTTGGGATGGTGACAATATACGATTATCTGCATTGAAAATGCAAATAATCATAAATCAAAACGACATTGTTTATTTCTATTATTCTATAGTATCTCATATAATTTTTTTGATACACAACTAGTAACGGCAACAATAATCGAACGAGCACATGGTTGCCCATAAAGGAAAATGTGTATTTACATTATATTTACCTACGTATATAACCTCCAATTTGATTATTATACGTCTGCCACTGACGTCCGGATGGCGGCAATGTACGAGCAAGCATGTGCAGTCTCATAGTGAGCAACAATGCGAGACATTATGTTTTTCATTCTCAGCGTATTCGTAGTTCAAATGACATTTCTGGGGTTCAAATGAACTAATTTGGCAGGAGTATTTTCCTTTGATGAATTTTCTGAAGGAGTTTGCTTTAGAAATCCTTATACGTTCAAGTGATCAAATGTTGGTCTGTTTTTTCTAGGTGGGTATTTCTTATGAAAATTTTGGTCCATAGCTCTAATTGGTATACTACTTACCTAAAACACTTAGTCCTACAAAAATTCTTATTTCTTCCTAGATACATAAAAGTTTGAATAGTCTACAATCACAAAGTCTAAATCGGGGAAGCGGACCCAACATTTTTCACTTCTTCTAATACCAGTTTTTGTAGTCCATTTTCGTGGTCCTTTGCATTATTAATCATATTAAAGATGTTTGTATTCCTGACTTTTGGTTTGCAATTCAATGTGTAAATAAAATTTCTTGGCAATTAGGTCTTACTTTGTTGAGTATACAACATCCTGTCGACGTTTTGCTGACAAATTGTCACCATCTGCAGGACTCTAAAATGAACATTTGTTTCTGTGGAATCTTATATATCTATAAAACTATAAATTAATATCTATGAAGTTATATAAACTTCATTGGGTTTTTTTGGGTGTGTTTGTGATTGTGTTGTATTCTGTATAGTGGGTAAAATTACCACAAAACAGCATACATCAGTCACAATCATAACGCAAAAAACTTTATATAACTTCATATAATTTTTTGATACAAGTGTGCACACAACCTGGATTGGCAACAATAAACAAACGAGCACGTGGTAGGCCATAAACGAAAGTGTATTTATATTATTTTTAGCAACGAATATAATCTCAAATTTGATCAATATTATACGTATGTCACTGGCGTCGGGATGGCGACAATATACCATTATCTGCATTGACAATGAAAATAATCATAAATCGAAACGACGTTGTTTATTTGTATTATCCTACACCTTGTATAATTTTTTGGGTAAAAGTGTGCACAGTTTTATATTTTATTGATATATAAGATTCCACAGAAATAAATGTTCATTTTAGAGTCCTGAAGATGGTGACAAATAGTCACCGAAAAGTCGAAGGTTTGTAGTGCACTAAACAACGTTAGACGTAATTCCCAAGAAATTTTATTTAAATATTGAGTCATATTAATGTTATTTATTATATTATGTCCTATTAGTTGGAACTACTCTTTGAATTTCGTTTTGTCTTAGGAACCTCAAGAATCCCGTCGTAGTCAGTTTAAAAATTCAAAGTGGCGTGTAGTTATTATTAAAACAGGTAGTAGTGTGTCTTATTCTCCAAAACACTATATACGAGTTGAAAAGTCAATGCATATAACATGTGATGGCAAATAATATTGTTATTAACTTTATCGATACGTTTGTTTTTAAAGTGTAATTGAATTGCAATATTATAATATTATTGTGGATTGTAATCACTTGTAGCGTATTCATTTTACAGCTTAGTTATTATACAGTTATTACTTGTCGTAAATTGTATAATAGATGTATGTGTTCGAATAGAGAAATTTATATTATACGTATTTTATTTTATTGCTAAACTGAAACAGATAAAATCTTTAATTAATTGTAAAGTGAAATAATTTTAATATTACAACATAAACTATATTTAAGTTAAAAATAAGTTATTGTTGTTTTCTTTTATCCATAATAAGGGTTTAGGTTATATTAAATAATTTCCTGGTACGTCCTTATTTATATATTACTAGCGGATCCGATAAACGTTGTTTTGTTCCCATCTGGTCCTCATCATTGCCTACGGCGCCGACAGCCTCGTTGTCCGCATTGCCACGCCCGCGGCTTCGCATTGGCCAGCAACATGGTCTAATTGTTGCGGCTTCGCCGCAGCCAGCGACACGCCTAATTGCCGCGGCCGAGACCAGCAACATGGTTTAAATGTCGCGGCTTTGCCGCGTACAGCGACACGCTTAATTGCCGCAGCCAGCGGTGTGATCTAATAGGCAGGCACGTCTCATTACCGCGGCCAGCGACACGGCCAGCGACACGGTCTGCTTGCTGCGGCCAGCGGTATGCTCCACTTGCCACGGACAGGGACATGTCACAATCCGCTGCTGCGCGCGCATGCCTCAGCGCCACCTAGTGGCGAGTTACAATAAAGCGGCTAGCATAAAAATATTCTTTGTACTGAAATACCTAAGTATATAAATTTTCATGG